>JASDQU010421101.1:0-10011 GCA_032191745.1 Picea mariana
AATCTAGGAGTTTATTCTTTTCATTCAACAATCAACCATAAATTGAAATACACATAAACCAATTATTCATCCACGATATAACATCAAGCATATACTTGCATAAAAAAGGATACTTAGGTATGTTTGTTATATGCAAGTAAATTTAAAATTTGCTTCAAAGAAGATAACCAATATACAAAAGGAAGCATGTGGCTTTGCTAAGTGTAAAATGAAACCAATGCCTTAAAGTGAATCGTGGGCAATGTAGTTCGTGTGTTTTATTAGGGTAAATTGATGTTGAGTTAATGAAATGGTTTGGGCCTCCTTGGAGGTTAGCTCTTTGTTTGGAAACTTGCGGAGAGTTTACCGAAACCCAATGGTCTCACCAGTAAACTCACTCAAAGTGTTGGATGTCCAAAACGGGTGGGAAGCCAGGTCCCGAGAGGGCCTGCCTTACTTCGTAGGTCACTTCAAGATGTTTTGCCGCACATTAAGCTAACTACTTTAGAGATTGTCCTAATTAATCTATCAACCACTGACTAGCACAATGTGTATGAAACTTACTTCTAGTAGATCGAGACTAGCTCGCAATTGGAAGGGTCAGGAACCACACTGAGAGCAGAGGGGAATTTGTTTATTTTAAATAAGGAAATAAATAACTGAAATTGAAATGTGAGACTAATTACTAATCCACACTGACCAAGCCTCTTTCGAGGAGCTGAGGGGATGTTTTATTTGCCAAATTGAAATTTGCAGGAAGTACAACTAATCTAGCAATTAGTGTTCTACTTTGCAAAAGGAAATCTAATCTAGATTGATTTAACTTTATGTGAGATAGTTTGAACTTTTAAGCAAAGGAAAGAAAACTGAATGAAAGAAAGTCCAAACAAGCACAACACCAACCCCCCTCAAGGGGAAAACGAAGAGTGAGGCCTCTCTTGGCACACTTATTTTATTAACTCGGTTACAAGTGCTCTTTTAAGAGTCTTTAGATCTTCTTTCAAATGAGATTGGACCCTTATATATGGATCATGCAACTGAAAAATTCACTTTTACAATGTTTAAACCAAATAAGGCCACACTAGGGGTCTTAGAAACTTCAATTCCTTGGATTTTCAGTAGAATTTCCTTTTGTCTTTGCACCAACCTGCACAAAAATCAGCGACAAACAAGATACAAATAGGGCCAAAGACACTTTAAGAGCACCTTGGGTTATTAGTTTGCAAGACTAAAAAAATTCTAAGTACAATCCTATGTTAAACTAATAAATTTCTGAATTTAACTAACTAGAAAAAGCCCTTTTTCTTACTATTCCTTTTGCTGTCTCAAAACAGAAATATAAACAGTAAGCTATTTGCTCAAATATTGCATTTAAACTCTTGATGAAATACCTATCTTTACCCTTTAGATTTTCAGCAAGAAGAGAGATTAAGATAGTACTTTGCAAGCTAGAAAAAAAGATCTAATCTACTTGCTTTTAATTGCAAAAGGAAGATAGTTTTTAGTACTTCTATGTATTGAAATCTTTCTTTGTAGATAAGAATTGAAATAACAGAAATCTTTTAACTTTAATTTGAGGAGGAGATGAGAAGAAATTTTTTCCTTAAACCCTTAGAATTTTGGGCAATAATGGAGTCTCTTTTAGCATAGAAAGAGGGGCTATTGTCCTTCAAAGTTTTGGAGAGGCAGTAAGAGCAAGAAAGTTCATCCAACCCTTCAAGTGAGATCTCTAAAGTCCACAAAACTTGTAAGCAACCTGTTAGATCTTGGTGTTACCTACAAAGAAGCTCAAATGGCACATTAGCTTAAACAAAAGATAAAATGCACATTTTAGGTTTCTAGAATAGATAACAAATAGGAAATGAAAATCAAACAAGATCTACAATCCTATTCCTTGTGAGTAATAGTACTCCTTACAAAGGCCAAACTTGAACAAATTACAATAAGCAAATAAATGGAATAATATCACCTCATAACAATGCACTTGACCATAAGCAACCACACATAGATCCACACCAAGTTAGCCTCCAAAGCCTTTTTTTTATTCCAAGTATGAAAGAAGAATCACTATTACAATAGCATAAGTCTCAAGCTCCAACTAGCTTACAAGAGGGAGGCTGCCTTTGCTTTATACAAATTTGGGTGAAGATCCCAAGAGGGGTGCACACCACTTGGACAAGGAGGGCGCACCACTTGGAAGGAAAACATAAGCCAAGTGTATGGGAGGAGGCTGCCACCTCTCCCAACACTCTAATTATTTGCCACATAGCAGATTTGAAGAGATATGGGGGTGCCACCTCTCAAGAGGTTGGCTGCCCCTCATGGGAATGTGCCACCTCTCAAGAGGTGCACACCCCTTTATTGGCACATGCTCAAATAAATATAATACATGCCCCACTTTACTCCCTCAACCAATAAAAACCATCCATTTGCTGCCACATAGCCTTTTGAGGCTTTATTTGTCTCCAACATGTCCCCACATGTTTCCTTGATTTTTGTCCTTGCTGATTTTTTTGATTTTATTTTGACTTTTTTGGGTTTTTGGAGCAAAAATGATTTTTAAGTGATTAAAATCACTATTTTTGCTCAACTAAGTGGGAACTTAGGTAATATGGATGCTCTAGGTCCAAAAATGAGCATCCCCATGGCATATGAAGTCCCCTAGTACCACTTTTTTAATACATCTTTATTTTTTAATTAAAAATTGCCGAATTCTGGCAATTTTTAATTAACTGAAAAAAAAAATTAAAAAATCCTAAGGGGGACTTAGTACATTTCCATAAGAATCTAGGAGTATGTTTAGCATGATAATATACATTAGACACTAGGCTTAGATCCATGCTCAAGCCTAACCATGGGCATATACTCCAGCTCTAGAGGAATTGAGTGAAAAAACTCATAAATTATAAATTGTCTGAAAACGGCAAAATATAATTAGTAAGTAAAAAAAACACTCCTAAGTATAACTCACGCTTAGGAATTAAGGTGGCTAAGACCTTTTACAAGTTCATCATGCAACATCTCTTATTACAATTTTTATGGAAATGTAAAAAAAAAGAAAAAGGTTGGTCTTTATGACCGGTTGAACTTCTGAACTCTGAATTTTGAACAATACTGTGCAAACTTTTGCGGTTCGCTGGAAGTCCATCCTAGTGCAACTTTGATGGATAATAGGGCTAAAAGCCCAGAAGGTAAAAGTAAGCTAGCAAAAGATAAAAGCCTAGAAATAGAACCTCGAGATGCTTCGCCCAGGGATCCCCAAGAAAGCAGTAAAAGGCTTTTTAGCAAGAAACAAAAGGGACCCATAAAAATAATAAAAACAAGAACTAGTCAGAGGATAGGGGGTCTCATCACGAGCCAACCTATTAGGTCCATGGGTACCTAGCAGTATGACACTACTAGCATCTGGTTACCACGCCAGGGTAGTGACTCTTGGTTGCGTGGCCAAGAGAAAGGGGGTCTCATCACGAGCCAACCTTCTCATTTCTGTGAAAGCACTTGTGGGTAACGCTGCCACCACTAGTCACCACGCCAGGGCAGTGTCCCCTGATTAGCTTCTTAAAGAAAAAGCAATAAGAATAAAGAATTAAAGGCATGAATTGGGTTTGGAAAAAATTGCATCCAGGACAGGTGCAACTCGCTTTCTACAGAGGCACCCACAGGTAAAAATTTGCATTCCCCTGCTTTCACTGCACCCATTGTCAGGACATCCCTTGTCCACATCACCCACTTACATGGCTTAGATGAAGTCTCTTCCGGAAACTTTCCTCTTCCAGTGGGAAGAAGGGGCTAAAGGCCCAAAAGGTAAAAGCAAGCTGGCAAAAGATAAAAGCCTAAAAATAGAACCTCGAGATGCTTCGCCCAGGGATCCCCGAGAAAGAAGTAAAAGGATTCTCAGCAAGAAACAAGAGGGACCCATAAAAATTAATATAAACAAGACCTAGTCAGAGGATAGGGGGTTTCATCACGAGCTAGCCTATTAGGTCCATGGGTACCTAGCAGTATGACACTACTAGCATCTTGTTACCACGCCAGGGTAGTGACTCTTGGTTGCATGGCCAAGAGAAAGGGGATCTCATCACGAGCCAACTTTCTCATTTCTGTGAAAACAGTTGTGGGTAACGCTGCCACCACTGGTCACCACGCCAGGGCAGTGTCCCCTGATTAGCTTCTTGAACAAAAAGCAATAAGAATAAAGAATAAAAGGCATGAATTGGGCTTGGAAAAAATCGCATCCAGGATAGGTGCAGCTTGCCTTGTACAAAGGCACCCACAGGTAAAACTTTGCATTCCCCTGTTTTCACTGCACCCATTGTCAGGACATCCCTTATCCACATCACCCACTTACATGGCTTAGATGAAGTCTCTTCCGGAAACTTTCCTCTTCCAGTGGACACTAGCCCAATAGGATGCCCTGTCACTTTCCCCAAACTTGTATNTTTAACTGGGGTAATAGGGGTTTTATGCACATGTTTAATAATATTGATGATGAGATGTGATTGACATTGCTATGATCCCTGTGACTTATGAGCCCATGGAGGGCGTAACTGTTGATGTGCAGGATCATGCCCAACGGACAGGTACCACGTTGGACAGGTACACATGGGGAGATGATCAGTTCGAACCTCCATGAGGTTGAAGAGCCCACCCGATGGATGCTGAGATCCCAGCAGTGGGCAGAGACAAGACAAAGGGGTTTGCACAGGAGAGAAGGAGGACGTCTTGCAGAGGCACTCCGACAGAGCTTGACCTAGGGGGGTTGTCCCCTTTTCAGTCGAACGTTGGCCTTGGAAGGCCTAGGACGTCACCCATGAGGTCCATGACGTCATCCTTGCTTCATGGACGTTTTGGCAGATGGACAGGGCAGTTTGGCACGTGTGGCAGCTTGGACAAGCCCAAGGAGGGCTAACGTTTTGCTCTTAGAGCCTGTATTTGCCATAGAAAGGGCTAACGTCACCCTAAAAGAGGCATGCCATCTCTCTATTGCTTGATTAGGGTTTAATTTTAAGCATTTAATGTAAAACAATATGATTTTAGTAATATGGCCTTGTCGACCTTTTTCATGACCTAAAAAGTAAAATTAGGTCATGGTACTGTATAAATTGAGGGTTTTTACCTTCATTTTTTCATCATCTTTCACTCACTCATTAGTGAGGTCTGAAATTTGCACCACTCTTGGAGTTCTTGGCTGAAATTGGGAGGCGCACTTGTTGAAGGAAGACATTTTTGGAACTATATTGGCATTTTTGGCATTTCTCTTGGTGGAAGGTGTTACAACTAGGGTTTGCTATGTGATTTCTTGGTTAAATGTAAGCGAATTTCTGCAAAACTTCTTAATTGAATGGTTGTAGTATTATTTTCTTGCATCTATTGTTATAAATTTGCTGAATAAACCCTAGGTGACAAGCACACATTGAAGGTCCCTGTCTCATGTCTCCATCAAGATTTTGAGCCATTTGTTGAAGAGGATAGAGCCTTGCCTTAGCAACACTCCATCCCTCTTCTTCCTGCTAGCCGTTTTCTTATTTTGTTGAGCTAAGAAGGAGAAAACGCATCAAGGCCTAGTTCCCCTACACCTTAGTGAGCTGATTTTCCCTAGGGTTTGCTTGGTAAAGACTTGCCATAGCAACACGTTACCTGCAAAACCTCTTGTCTTAGTCTTATGCAATCTTTTGAGCTAGCCGTATTGCCATTTAAGCTAAGGAAGGAGGAGAGAGCACTGAGGCCTAGTTCCCCTACACCAAAGTGGGCCTCTCTCCCCTAGGGTTTCATCCTTGAGGCCTTGCCACAGCAACACCTCAAGGTCTAACCCTCTTGTTCTTAGTCTTATTACTTTCACTTGATCCTTCAACCTTTGTGCCCTCTTCTTTTGACTCCATCTACCCTAATGAGGCACTGATCTAAGGCCACATGCGTTGAGTAACTTGATCACAAACTTCAATCAAACACTTTGAGCAATTACTAACCCTTCTAAGACTAACCCTACTAACTCATTGCTGCCATCATCCTTTGCTATAAACATCATTGTGCAACTATCGTTTTACTTTCAAAGCAATTGAATGGTTGTTTAAGGCATTTTCTAATGAAGTGTTGATTTGTTACATTGAATGCCAAGTTTCTTTAGCATTTATTGAAGAAGTAATATTGTAATCGTTGTTGTTATACAAACATTGACTTCGTCAATATTTATTGCTCAATTGCTTATTCTCAGAAAGGTCATTGATTATATGAAGTACTAACCAGCAAGCAAGCTTGCACATGCATCGTTTTATTGTTGTCTTATACTCGGGCAGGTGACCTTTTGGTCATTACTTCCGGCTATATTTATTGGCTATAAGCCAGGACTTTCTGATCAGGTGGTAACTTGTGAGGGGGATCATTATCACTCAACGTTTCTATACCTCTTGCCTTCTCAAAACCCCAAGTTACCGGGGACGTCTCCCCTGGGCTTTACCTTCCTAAATAGAAAGAACCTTCCCATCAAGGTGACAGTGGGTGGGATTGGTTCAGTTACGCCAGTTTGACCTCTTTTCATCCGTCCTTTATCCTAGCTACAAATTGTGCGATAACAAATTTCATTGGGTAGTTTTTACAGAGTTGCAGTGCAGGACATACATGGATACTAGTAGCCACTGATTATTTCACCTGATGGGTGGAAGCACTGCCACTTAGGACATCTTCCAGTGCTACTATTGTCAGGTTTTTGGAGGACAATATCCTCACCAGATTTGGTGTCCCACAGAAGATCACGACTGATCATGCTAGTGTGTTCTGATTAGTTGAGTTACTGGCATTTTGTTCTTAGTATGGTATTACTTTGGTCCACGTGGCCAATTACTACCCGCAGGGAAATGGTTTAGTGGAATCAAGTAACAAAAACTTGATCAGGATAATGAGAAAGACAATCGGGGACAACAAGAGAGCTTGGGACAGTTGTCTCAAATTTGCTTTATGGGTGGACAGAATCACAGGGAGGAGATCAACTAGTAAGAGTCCTTTTGAGTTGGTCTATGTATTAAATGCAATTTTTCCCATTAACATGAAGTTGCCTGGATATAAGCTATTAGGAAAGTTCTCCACCAACAAGGAAGCATTGCAGAACCGTATTGATGAGTTGGTGCAGCTAGAGGAAGATTGACCTATGGCCTATACACAGTTTACAAATTACCAAGCACATATCAAGAAGGTATTTGACAGAAAGGCAAAGGGCAAGAAATTTCAGGTTGGTGACATGGTATTGTTATGGGATAAGAAAAACGAAAAATCAGGTGACCACGGCAAGTTCGATAGTCTTTGGTTGGGCCCATACATCATTGATTCATCAGTAGGGCCTAACACTTTTCAGTTGGCTGATTTGGAGGGTGAGCTTGTAGGGCTGCCTGTCAATGGGCAACGCTTAAAGTTCTTTTTCCAAAGAGGGACATAGTCCCAAACAATTTTGGTTACTAGGTGGTGTTAGAGTAGGTCCTTTCCTTTTCCGCACTTGTCATTTCAATAATTTAGCTTGCTGATTTTTTATAGTTTTAGGACAGCAACTAACTTTCCCTTGCAAGTATCTTTTATTTCAGTATTTACTTCTCGGTCTTTGCATAAGTGTCACTGATTTTCTCTCTAGTCATATCAACATGTGGTCGAGTCTTGTGCGTTGTTCCTTTTTGAACAAATGGCTATCCATAACTGTTATTCCTGGGTCAAAATTTCAATGTCTATCTTACACATGCCGAGCCTTTGTGTTTATCATTAGAGTGAGCCTGGATGAGGGTCCATTTTTCATTGTTCCCGAAACATTGAGCCTTTAGGATGGGTAGTTTGAGGAGACATAGGAGTGTATTGAGTCATCTTATGCCTTGTCTCCTCATCTCTTATCATTGAGTCCTATGTTTTGAGTCAGTCATCCCCCCCATCTAGCATAGGGATATGGTACTTGGTTCTTTCATCTTGATCTTCTTGAGTTATCACTTCGCGCTGAGGGAAGAGAGACATCATTGCTCTTTTTATCAACAGGTCATCTTGTATTGACTTCGACACATTATCTACAAATGACCCAGGAGTAGAGCACCTTGGTAGTCGTTAGCCTCATTGGCGGTTATTTCGTATCCGACAAGGTTGAGTATCATTGGGCCTTGATTGGATGATCCTTGTCACTCTTCGATTTCAGAACATCTTTTCACAGTGTCAGGTTGTGCTGGTACCTTAGGGCCCATTAACATTATTGGTGGTGTTCCTTCGCACTTCACATGTGTTTACATTATTGACATCTGATGAATTGAATTTGTCCCTTGTGTCGACATTGACACATTTACCACGGGGAGGAGTGTACATTATTGGGTGGTAGCAGATAGCGGATTTGGATGAGACCCCCTGGTTTTCATTTTTCAGTGGAAGATTATATACTTTGACTCCATGGTCCATTGGACAGGCTTTGGTACTACAGGTCAACTTACAGGGCCTTCTTATCCTTCCACACATTTACAGGGATACTCTTGCTACACATTCCTCAGTTCACAGAACATCATTGTTACATCTTACAGAGTTCTCACAGGGCATCAGTTTGATTACATGGACATAAAGATTCTTATGGTTCTCGACATCCCACAGGGGGATGCCGTCCCCTTGAGTCGCCATTGTTAACCCCTAGATTTTCACCCTTGAAAATATTGAGGGTTAAGAGCTAGCATGCAACATTTTGGTTGGCATACTGAGATTTTCCCAGAGTTTAGCACTTATGTTGAGTAGGAGGTTGGTTCCCACATGAGGCAGGTACATGATCCGTACATGGTTGCTTGGTTCAAAGTTAGAGTTGAGATGGATATATACACATAACAGGGGTTGCTAAAATTTAGGAGACACAGCTTGATTGGGTCTCTTGGTAGTTTGAGGCAGTTTTGAGCATACAGTATGAGTCCCTGCAGGATTCTAGGCTCGATGACACTTTCTGGGCAATGTCTAGGAAATTTCTATTTTTAGCAGGTTTTGCTCTAGGCTCCAGATTCAAATTCTGAGAGCGCAGTATCGATCCTTAAGACATCCAAAGTCTTTTGGACCTTTTCCGGGATGATGTGGCCCAATTTACTATTTTTAGCAAGTTGAGCATCAGGGCTAGCATGTCAGTTCTGATTATATATCCAGATCCCTTGCGAATAGACAAGATCAATGAGTATATATTATAAAGTCAAGGGTATTTGGAGGACTTTCTATTTTTAGTAGTGCGGCGGTGGCCTCCCAGTCATCCTGGATGATGTCGACAATTTCCTAAAATTTAGGAGAGGGATTCTATTTTTAGAAGTTAATATATTTAGCAGGTCTAGTCATCACCCATGCAGTGCCAAGTGGCACCCTCAGAGGTCAATATGTGGCAGCTCTATGAAATGATGTGGCATCCACCTAAGCACAGGGCGCATATACCAAACATTCGAGCATGTGATAATTAATTAATGATGGGAGAAGGGGTCGCATGAGTTTAGCTGTATAGTCATCCTCATGATTGAGTTAACTGAACTTCACTCATGTGTTGGTAGATAAATATAGCCTTCACCTACCCCTTTACTCCAGTTGACTTGGGTGCTTTTCTCACTCTCACTTCCACTCATTCTCTCTTCCTCAATGCGCCTTCTCCTCACTCATGAATGTGGACACATGGCTAGTTAACTGGCAACATGTGTCAATTACTTGGACATGCAGTTATGTTTAGCCTCTCTCATGCATCTATGCACCTCACCTACCCCTTCTCTCTCACTTAACTCACCACTCACTCCATTCATGCATTCCTAAACAAGTATGGCGCATTCACTCACTCCTCTCCATGCATTAAAAGTCACACTCACACTCACTTATCTCACTACTCCTCTCCCACATCCACTCAAACTTTGCTTTTTCCTTTTCACATGCTTCCATCATGTGCCTAGTTCCTATTCCTGGCCTCTCATGCATCCTCTCTTCTTCCCTTGGGATGTGCGTCCTCACTAACTATATATTGGATGCTTGCCATTGGTTATTTCGTCGGTTCTTGCAATAGCAGCAAAGTCTCTCTCT
>JASDQU010421108.1:0-10152 GCA_032191745.1 Picea mariana
ATAACAAAAACAAAGACATTTAACTCCAAAATTTTGGACTCTAAGCCATTGCTTTAAGATAGCTCACTTCATACATGAAATTCAAACCTGCAAAAAAACAGATTTCAAAAATTAAAAATTTACATTTCAAGCATGTGAAATAATACAAAATTCAAATATTGTAATTAAAATAAAACATACTCTTTCCCACAAAATATATTGTAAATATATTTTCCACCAAATATAATTTAGACATCTGTAAAAATAAAAAAACATAATAAAAAAACAAACAACACATATTAACATATATACTGTAACTAAATATTAAATAAACAATAAGTAATAATAACATAACCAACCATAGTTAAACAGATTTAAAATCTAGTTACTCTCCAATTAGGAGTACATGATTTAAACAATGTGTAAATATTATCTAAAAGATTTAAAAAATTTAAAAAGAAAAATTATGTTCTTAGTAAAAAAAAAATTGAATTAGAGTTATATAATAATCTGAAAATAAATATAGAACTATGTATGAAGAAAGTTCACAAATCTCCATATTAAGTCATTCTTCTAATGAAATAGTTATCTCCTTGTGGATAACATGTCAAATCCTTGAGGTGAAATTATCCTTGTGGATAAGGTCCCAAATCCTTGAGGTGAAATTCTTCTTGTGGATAAGGTCTCAAATCCTTCAAGTGAAATTCTCATCCCAAGTGATGTTATTGTGTTCTTGGTAAAAAAGATTGTGAGTTAGAGTTAGATAATAATCTGAAAATAAATATAGAACTGTGTATGAAGATAATTCACAAATCTTCATGTATTAAGTCATTTTTCCAAAGAAATACTTATCTCCTTGTGGATAAAGTCCAAAATCCTTTAGGAAATTCTCCTTGTGAATAAAGTCTCAAATCCTTAGATGTAATTTTCATCCCAGATGTTGTTATTTGATCATATTTACACAACAATGAAATACTAATCTCCTCAGCAGTTAAATACTTCTCTTCTTCTTCTGCAGTGGTCATATCATCAAATTCCACGATGTGCGTTCAAACTAAAGGACTCATAAATCTCCATGTTAAGCAATTCTTCCAAAAAACTACTTATTATCTAAAAAAGTTCACAAATCTCCATTTTAAAAACCATTCTTCTAAAATGTATTTATCTTCTCTTTCTTTGGTGGAATAGATGTTCTCATATAATACTACACCATTCTTGGACAAGAAAGCAAGGAATGCAATCGAGGAAAATTTAGAAACTTTCTATTTTTTGATGTAGGATAGAATTTGTTCTCAAATATTCAAACATATTCAAGTTCAAAATTAGGTCTTCATCATGATCTAACCTTAAATAAGTTTGAATGTACACCATTTAAGACAACGACAAACTTATCTAGGGGTTCTATATAATTCAAAATAATTGAGGAATGGATGAACTATAAATTTAACAAAACAAAAATTTGATAAAAGTTAAGAACATACATTTATAAATCATCCTGAATGGACAAATCCTTTCCTAATCTGGGTGCTTCCTCAATCCCAATATTCCTTCTGAGCACACTCTTAGGTACTCTCTTCTCCACATTAGCCTATACAACACATTTCAAATTTAAAAATTTAAAAAATTATATTCAAATGATTATATAACACATTAAATTTAAATAATTTTAAGACATTAAATGATACATGTGAACTCCCACGCTCTTCAAAATTTTCCACTAAGAATTGAGACAAGCCAACCCAAGTACCAGTAGATGGAATAGAGAGTTGTGAACAACACAACTAAGAACTAAATCTAGGATTCAATGTGTTCACAATTATACAAAATTATAAATGTTGTTGATCTCTTATTCAAAAGAGTGGATAGTAAACAACTATTAAAAAAACATACCCGATTCAATCCATCCAAATTCAAACTTGTCGAATCAAGTCCCCTACTGAGTGGATATTCGTTGAACATATCTCCAAACTACAATTAATGGCAAGAAGAGCTCGATTATTTCTATAGAGACGAGGATATGTAAATCTAGAACTCGAAGTAAACTATCATAAAATGTGTCAAAATTTTCTTAAATAGATCACATACCAATCTGCGATTCGGGCCATCATTCTGAATGACCTTCTTCCAACCATCCCGACAAAATTTTTCATACTCCAAAACTTCTTCTGCTAACATTGCATCTAAGTCTACATCTGTTTTATCAACAAATTTGGCCTGGGAATTGGCTTCTTCTCTGTGACGCTTCATGCCAACATCAACACCATAAAACATAGCTTCCAAATTTTCCCCAATTGCAGTCCTAGCCTCTTTTCCAACTTCTAATGTAGCCTGGAACTCTGAAAGTGATGTAAATGCCCCTGTTGGGCGAGGTACTAAAGGTTGTGGAGGCCTCGACAATGTCGCACTTCGATATGCCCATTTGCGATCATAAATATGTCATTTACCAGTCCCATAATATTTGGACTGTAAACTATTATAATCCAGGTGCATGTGCAAGAAAAAATTCTCAAAACAGTGTCTTGCAAAATAGTGTGGAACCTCATCTTTCCACAGGAGTTTCCCATATGCCACCAGAAATATGTTATACAGATCTCCGACAAAGTCAGGGTGCTTAAAATATTGCACCTTCAACATTTTCCTCTTTGGGCCTTCTTTGAAATTGAACATGGAGATGGCATCTTCTTTTGAAACTTTTTTTTTTACTGTCTCTCATTTATCAGGACTCATCACCTCTGACTTTCGCTGCCTCATTAGATCAACAAAACTGTTAGTGGTTGGCACCATCTTCTGATATTCATCCATAATGTTTTCCAGTGAATGCAAAACAATTTGCAAACTTTGTTTTCTCTCCTCAGGAAGATTCAAGACCACCAAATCATTTTTCAACCTATTATTAACATCTAAGTATTGCTCAAGCGTCATTTCTTTAGTATTCCATTCCCATGGAAGTTCATCGCCAACATATGAAGGATATCTGGATGTTGGCGTGTAATATTTTGTTTCTTCATAACACGGCCTCCTAAATCCACCTTCACCCTCTGGACTGAAGCTTTGTGAAAACCACTCTCATTGTCACCCCTTGCTCTAAATTAATTACCTACACACACATTTGAAATAACTTCAAGATTTAACCTCACATAAATTTAAATACAACAAAATTCAATAAAAATAAACAAAATTTAAGAAAATTACCAGAAATATTCTCTTGTCCAGAGTTATTCCCTACATTCTCAGATGTAGGAGTATTGATGCACAACCTATCTAAGAAGGTTTCATCCATAACACTGGTTTGAACAGGTTTTGCAGTTGATCTATTTACAGAATAGTTTGAAAATCTTCTCTGATGAGATTGTTGGTGCTCACTCGGAGTCTCAGTCAAAGAAGGAGTTCATGTTCTTCCTTCTTGAGAATGCCTAGAGAATTTGTGAGGAATGTTTGGATAATCTCGTGTCGACATCACTCCTCAATATCTATCCACAATGCAGAGTTTATCAATAAAAATCCAGTGATTTACACAAGTTCAAGCAATTAAAAACGTAGAGATAAATCCAAGTTTTAAACAATCAAGACACAAAGGTACTCACTCATTAGAAGGCCCAAAGAATGGTCATTCAGCCATGGATCAATCAACTAAAAGATATGTAAGGGGTCCATAGACAACATGGCAGATTCTTATCCTTCACTCACCATCCATGTAGAGAAAAGCAAGGCATTTAAATCTATAGGTCTTTAAACACCGAAGTGACGACCGTCAATTCAACTCCTAGTCGACTTCTTAGGCATGGACTGATAACTAAAGGGATAAGTGACAGAAGATAAAACCACAAACTTTTCACAATAATCAATAAAACCCACACATAGAAGTCATTGAAATAAGAAGTCGGATTCGCAAAGGGACTGTCATTCCACTCAGAGGTTTATCATTCACAATCCACATCAAACAATAAGACATAAAGACTAAACATTCAACCATGAATCAATCGACTAAAAGATAAGGGGTCAATAGATAGCATGGAAAATTCTTATCCTTCACTCACCATCCATGCACAGAAAAGCGGGGCATTTGAATCTATAGGTCTTTAAACATCGAAGTGACGACCGTTAATTCGACTACTGGCCGATTGCTCAGACACAGACTGATGACTAAAGGGATAAGTGATAGAAGATAAAACAACAAACTTTTCAAAATAATCAATAAAACCCACACATAGAAGTCATTGAAATAAGAAGTTGGGTTCGTAAAGGGACTGTCATTCCCCTCAGAGGTTTATCATTCGCAATCCACATCAAAGAAGAAGACACAAAGACTAAACATTTAGCCATGAATCAATCAACTAAAATATAAGGGGTCCATAGATAGCATGGAAAATTCTTATCCTTCACTCACCATCCATGCACAGAAAAGTAGGGCATTTGAATCTATAGGTCTTTAAACACCGAAGTGATGACCGTCGATTAGGCTCCTGGCCGACTATTCAGGCACGGACTGATGACTAAAGAGATAAGTGACAGAAGATAAAACCACAAACTTTTCACAATAATCAATAAAACCCACACATAGAAGTCATTGAAATAATAAGTTGGGTTCGCAAAATGACTGTCATTCCACTCAAAGGTTTATCATTCAAAATCCACATCAAAGAAGAAGATGCAAAGACTAAACATTCAGCCATGAATAAATCAACTAAAATATAAGGGGTCCATAGATAGCATGGAAAATTCTTATCCTTCACTCACCATCCATGCACAGAAAAGCAAGGCATTTGAATCTATAGGTCTTTAAACACCAAAGTGACGACCATTGATTCGACTCCTGGCCGACTGCTCAGTCACAGACTAATGACTAAAGGGATGAGTGACAGAAGATAAAACCACAAACTTTTCACAATAATCAATAAAACCCACACATAGAAGTCATTGAAATAATAAGTTGGGTTCACAAAGGGACTGTCATTCCACTCAAAGGTTTATCATTCACAATCCACATCAAAGAAAAATATGCAAAGACTAAACATTCAGCCATGAATCAATCAACTAAAAGATAAGGGGTCCATAGATAGCATGGAAAATTCTTATCCTTCACTCACCATCCATGCACAGAAAATCAAGGCATTTGAATCTATAGGTCTTTAAACACCAAAGTGACGACCGTCAATTTGGATCCTGGCCGACTGCTCAGGCACGAACTGATGACTAAAGGGATAAGTGACAGAAGATAAAACCAAAAACTTTTCACAATAATCAATAAAATCCACACATAGAAGTCATTGAAATCAGAAGTTGGGTTTTCCAAGGGACTGTCATTCCACTCAGAGGTTTATCATTCACAATCCACATCAAAGAAGAAGACGCAAAAACTAAAAATTCATCCATGAATCAATCAACTAAAAGATAAGTAAGGGGTCCATAGACAACATGGAACATTCTTTTCCTTCACTCATCATCCATGCACATAAAAGCAGGGCATTTGAATCTATAGGTCTTTAAACATCGAAGTGACGACTATCGATTTGGTTCCTGGTTGACTGCTCAGGCAAGGACTGATGACTAAATGGATAAGGGACGGAATATAAAACAGCAATCTTTTCATAATAATCAATAAAACCCACACAAAGAAGTCATTGAAAACAAAAAGTTGGGTTCGCCAAGGGAAATCAATTCAGAAAAACAACAAGCAAGTGGATTCATTAAAAGTTCCTTATGGTTGGATCCACTAAAAAAATGTATTAGAACATTTCTTTAAGATTCATTAAAAGTTTCCTATGGTTGGATCCACAAAGACCACATATAATGTAATGCATTAGAATCCCCAAAAGAAAGAGTTTAATCTTCATAACCTCACACACCCATGTTTTAATCACAATGAGGTGAAGGTCTTGCATGGACATGGATTATATGCCATTGCTTTAAACTTCCCATTAGCATTGTTTAAATTTCATTGAGTTTTTATACTAATTCCTTTACTGTCATGTTAAATGGGATGGGATTGAGGTATTTGTGTTCCTAATATAAATTAAGATGAGGTGGAGCAGATGTAATTTTTTGTGATAATGTTATTTTATATAACATATGAACTGTGCAAATGCTATATTATATATTTGGATCACTGGAGAGATATAAGGACAAATCGTTGGATAGTTGTGGATATGGTTGAACTAAATACATAACTATGAAATACTTTATGGTCACCTAAAGTTACATAAAGGGACCTAATTTTACTATAAACTAAGGGATTTCCACTAAAATATTTCCACTAAGGGATTTACACCTAATTGTTACATAAAGGAACCATATTTCCACTAAGGGATTTCTTAACTATAAACTCCCTAACTCTCTTGCTTGATATAGTTTTGAGTTTATTTTGTGTTGATTATTGCACCAAACATCATATCCCTCCATGTCCAAAACCTATTTTTACATAAACAAAATGAATTGTGGTGCACATAAGAAATCTTACTTTACTAAGTGGTGCACTCTTGTCTAGCCACAGATTGGATAATGTTATATTATAAAACATATGACCTGTGAAAATGTTATATTATATAGTTGGAATTGTTGGATATTTGTGGAGATATGGTTGAACTAAATACATAACTGTGAAATACTTTATGGTCACCTAAAGTTACATAAAGGGACCTAATTGTGTACTATAAACTAAGGGATTTCATTGAGAGGATAACTACCTAAAAATAAATCAATAGCATGTGCATATTAAAAGTACCCTATGGTTGGATAATGATGTAATATTCAAGGTTGGTAAGATGAGGCGAGACGAAATGTCATCACGGCTAGGGCCCAAACCCTAGCTGCCTCGCTCTGGTTTTCGAGTGTAGGGGCACAAACTGCAGCAGTCGATCAGCTTTCTTTGCATCCAGGGCCACGGATCGACATCAAAGCGTTCCTCCAGCGATTCACCTGTGTCTTGCATGCGTTCCCCAAGTTTCTTGCATGCGTTTTGAAGCAGTGGTCTGCCTCTGCGACTTGCTCCGTCCTTTTGTTTGCTGGAGGTTGCCGCCCAGCCACGATGGCCCCAGATCCGTTTGCCGAGATGGAAAAAGATCCTTTGGAGGCATTCAAAGCGTTAGTCCGCTCGGCAGGACCTAAATCCAAGCCCTCTCTTTCATCTAAGTTTGTTAAGAAGATGGAGGAGATCCCTTCTCTGGAGCTATCCCCAGAGGGGCCTTGCAATCTTGCCCTCCTTCTAGCAGAAAAGGCCCTCATCGAAAAGTTTACGGGGTTATGGCCCAACCCCAAAATAGTGGAGGCATGGATTGAGGATCATTGGAAGTCGATGATACAGGGAAACGTTTCTCTGTGTGCAGTAAGCAGGGGTTTTTTCGTCTTCAGTTTCTCGAGGGCAGAGGACCGTGACCTAGTTTTCAGATCTGGACCCTATTTCATGGGGTCGAGAGGGCTATTATTAGCCCCCTAGACTCTTGACTTCAATCCAGGAGCTGAGATCACCACAACCCCTGTTTGGGTTAGGCTACCTCATCTCCCCTTGCATATCTGGGGGAAAAAATCTCTGGAGGACATTGAAAATAAGCTTGGGCGCTTCCTGGATAGTGCAGAGCCGAAAGGGGATCAGTTTACCTGTGCTCGTATTTGTGTTGAGGTTAACATCGAGAAAGGACTCCCGGAAGCCATCAAGCTCTCCCTGGGGGAATGGTGCCATATCCAAGAGCTGGATTACGAGCAGATTCCTTTTAAGTGCCTCCGGTGCCATGCCAACGGTCATTTCACAAAAAGCTGCCCCAAAGCCTCTGAGGAGCCAGGACCAGTCAAAGAAGATGATTTTCAGCCAATAACTAACCGACGAAGGCAGCCAAGGCGAAAGGATCCACTACCCCAGGCTCCGAAGGCCACTCATTCAGCAGAGGCAACTTTAGAAAATAAAAACAGCTTTGATGCGCTGAAGGAAGATGAATCCCAAGAACCAGAAGCAACAACAGTTAAGGAAGACCCTCCGGCAAACGGAATCCTTCCGGATTCCACTCCCCCAGAATCAATAGCAGCAAGAGAAATTCGGGCTTCAGATCCGAAACCCTCTGGCCTTGCAGATCTGGTTGCTTCAGTCCCCTCTAGCGGCTCTGTGGAAATTCCTGAACTTGAAGACAATTTAGTTCCGTCTCCACCCCTTACCCAAGGGCGAAGGACCAACAAAGCACGCAGAGAAAAGGAGGTAGCCTCCAACATTTCTTTAGGTTCTCAGAAAAAGATGGATCCCTGCTTTAAGGGGAAAATTTCATCCCCCTCGGTTTAATGCTCTTCTTCTGTCTTCTACTGTGCTCAAAGTTTGTAAGAATCTACTCATGTATGCATTTTATGTCATTTTCTTGAATTATCTCAAGAAGCAGATGGGATTGGTCCCCCAAGACATTCACAAGAAGGTTGGTAGCACTGTTAGAGGTCACCAACCTTCTTTAGATTTGTAACTTTCTAATTCTGGCTCGCCAGAATGCCACTTAATGCAACATAACCGTTCTCGTCAAAACAAAAGTACCCTATGGTTGGATCCACTATTCATAACCTTACACACCCACTAATAACATAAGAAATCTTTAGTAAGTGGTGCACAACAACTTGTTATGCCTTTAATATGGGCACATAAGTAATCTTGCTTTACTGGGTGGTGCACTCTTATCTGATCACAGATTGGATAATGTTATATTATATAATATATGAACTATGAAAATGGTATATTATATAGTTGGATCACTCGAGAGATTTAACGACAAATTGCTGGATAGTTGTGGATATGGTTGAACTAAATACATAACTATGAAATACTTTATGGTCACCTAAAGTTACATAAAGGGACCTAATTTTACTATAAACTAAGGGATTTCCACTAAAATATTTCCACTAAGGGATTTACACCTAATTGTCACATAAAGGAACCATATTTCCACTAAGGGATTTATTAACTATAAACTCCCTAACTCCCTTGCTTGATATAGTTTTGAGTTTATTTTTTGTTGATTATTGCACCAAACATCATATCTCTCCATATCCAAAACCTATTTTTACATAAACAAAATGAACTGTGGTGCACATAAGAAATCTTGCTTTACTAAGTGGTGCACTCTTGTCTGGTCACAGATTGGATAATGTTATATTATAAAACATATGAACTATGCAAATGTTATATTATATAGTTGGAATTGTTGGATATTTGTGGATATGGTTGAACTAAATGCATAACTATGAAATACTTTATGGTCACCTAAAGTTACATAAAGGGACCTAATTGTGTACTATAAACTAAGGGATTTCATTGAGAGGATAACTACCCAAAAATAACTCAATAGCATGTGCATATTAAAAGTACCCTATGGTTGGATCCACTATTCATAACCTTATGCACACACTAATAACATAATAAATCCTTAGTAAGTGGTGCACAACAACTTGTTATGCCTTTAATATGGGCACATAAGAAATCTTGCTTTACTAAGTGGTGCACTCTTATTTGATCATAGATTGGATAATGTTATATTATATAACACATGAACTGTGCAAATGGTATATTATATAGTTGGATCACTTGAGAGATTTAAAGACAAACTGTTGGATAGTTGTGGATATGGTTGAACTAAATACATAACTGTGAAATACTTTATGGTCACCTAAAGTTACATAAAGGGACCTAATTGTGTACTGTAAACTAAGGGATTTCTACATTTAGTGGATAACTACCCAAAAATAACTCAATAGCATGTGCATATTAAAAGTATCCTATGGTTGGATCCACTATTCATAACCTTATGCACCCACTAATAACATAAGAAATCTTTAGTAAGTGGTGCACAACAACTTGTTATGCCTTTAATATGGGCACACAAGAAATCTTGCTTTACTAGGTGGGGCACTCTCATCTTATCACAGATTGGATAATGTTATATTATATAACATATGAACTGTGCAAATGGCATATTATATAGTTGGATCACTTGAGAGATTTAACGACAAATTGTTGGATAGTTGTGGATATGGTTGAACTAAATACATAACTGTGAAATACTTTATGGTTACCTAAAGTTACATAAAGGGACCTAATTGTGTACTATAAACTAAAGGATTTCTACATTGAGTGGATAACTACCCAAAATTAACTCAATAGCATGTGCATATTCTTTGAACATGGTTCCATCCACTAAGATAACATATATA
>JASDQU010421109.1:0-10152 GCA_032191745.1 Picea mariana
AAAGTCTGATAAATTTTAGTTAAGAGTTGATTTTAATGGTTGTTGTTTACTCAGAGGGTGTACGAAAGTGAAACTGATGGAATGATGACTCAATTCCCAAAAATATGCATGAAATATGATAATCAATCATTTCTTTTCAATGAATACCTATTTAAGGGAAAGAGGAAGAGTCGTTTGCAGTATCAAAAACTTGATAAGGAATGCCCTCAATCAATTTTGCTCTCAATCAAATCCAATAGGATGCTACAAAATTTCAGAAATGCAAACTAATATGCAAACTAATCATTAAGATGGACTTTTTTCATTTTCATGCAAATGATGATCAATTCAATGAAAAACTTGTCATGCCAAACTACCCTTTCAGATCAAGGAGATTCGGACAAGAAAACGTAGATTTCACACAAATCACACACCCTTTTGCAATCAAACAAGAGAAAGAAAATCAAAAACACAAAAGGAAGGAGAAAGAGATTGGATCAGATGACCTCAAAGAACCAAATGATAAGAGTTACATACTTCTAATGTCCTTCACTAGAGTTCTCGCTCAGTCGGATAGGAGAGAAGAAAGCAGCGGATCAATTTCAAGCTCTCAACAGCAAAAACTCAAAAATAATGAAGAAGGGAATAAAATATGAACAAAAAGGTTTTTAATTCTCAAGATGAAGGATGTCAGAGGTCAAGGGAAGAAGCATTGAATCTCAAAGTAGCTTAGCAAGTAAGAAACAGGGTTTTTAACCTAAAAAATGCAATTTTTTTAAGGGATTTTGTGAAAACAGGGGTTGGTGCTTTGGTGTAAGGGACACCAGGGAGTTATAAAGCTCTTTCCAACACTTTAAGGGAGCGTTGGTGCCTTTCTAACATGGGCAGGGGGGCGCCAGGCTCAAAAAACTCATAAAAAAGTCCAAAAACTTTAAAATTCAGTCAAATTTTGACAAACAAGCTGAGTGTTATGGGGTAAAGAGTAAATAAGCATACGAAATCAAACATATGAGATGAACGAGATCTTAAAACAATAAAAGGGTAAGACAAGGTCTATGAGGAGAAATCAAAACTGAAAAGTTTTGATTCATTCCCTAGTTTCTGTTGTAGGAAAATCTCCCTGCGGACAGGTAGATTGCCTTAAAGAGCTAGACTCTTAACTCTAAGACAGAAAGTGATTAACGTGGACATTGACTTCCTTTCAAATCTATACAAACTAATTCATGAGGAGGAAGGAGAACAAAAGTACCTTTTTATCGATGTTTGTCCCTGCATGCTCCGAGTTGAGCTCCAATCTTTTTCTCCTCGATGAGCCCTGTAGACAAACAAAGTACAACCACTTCCTACTCTATCAAGATTAGTCTGAAATAGGTCTATCTACTAAAGAGACAAATTCATGTGAGATTGAACATGAATTAGAAAGAAACGGGCCAAGAAAATTATATTAATGAGGACAAAACATTGCTTACAACCATAGATGAATTGCGACAGCTTCGTCAAGTCCTCCTTGTCTATACCTTTCTCAAAAGATCCACGATCTGAATGATGATGGCTTCACCGATTGATCCCTATGAGATCATAGGTCTCTTGCTTCCAAAACATCTATGTTCTAGCACCACTTATAAGATCATAAGTTTGGTGTGATTCTCCTTTTCCAGTCCCCTTTCACCACTAGAAAGCTCGCTTATATAGCCTTGGAGAGGCTCAACAACTTGAGATATCCTTGGAGAAGGTGAGGATTTTCCTCTTTTAGTTGAGGATCTTCCCTAAGATCATGGTTGGACCAGGGATTCGAATCCAACTACCTTCCAAGAATGAAAGGATCCTTCCCCCATTCATCTCAACAACTTAACTACTGCCTAGAATAGGTAGCTCTCCCTCAAAAGGACCATCAGAGCGTTGTAGCACTCCCTAGTAGGCTTTAGGGGGGCGCCAACGTTTTCAAAATCCATAGCGCTCCATCAAAAGGGATAGAGGAGCTTTATAACGCTCCCAGATAGTGTAAGGGGGAGCACCGACACTCCCAGAAGAGGTATAGGGGAGTGCTCCCCTCCAAAAACTCAATTTTTGAGGTGCTTTCAGATGGCAAAAGGTTTGTAAGCATGCTGACTCATTTCTCCTCTTCCAATCAAAAGTTTGAGGTGTTTCAAGTGTCCTTCTCATGTCGTTATAGGCACGACATAGGCATCATGGCAGCATGATTTCTTTGACACTTGCGACACTTGTGAGCAAAAAGGGACACTTGCGAACCTTGTAATGACGACACTTGAGACACTATCAAAGTGAGTATTTTTTATGTGTAACAATTTTATTGCAATATGTATTGAATGTCAAAAGGTCAAGGATGGGCACAAACATCAAGTTGGTTTTCTACAACCTTTGCCCATTCCTACATGGAATTGGGAAGTTGTGACCATGGAATTCATAAATAAGTTTCCTAGGAATTCCAAGCAACATGATTCTATTATGGTGGTGGTGGACAAGCTTACTGAAGCTTCCCATTTTATTCCAGTGAAGCTAGTGCACAAGGTAGCTGACATTGCTAAGATATGCATGTGATAAATTTCTAAGATGCATGGTGTACCTGAGACAATTATGTCTGACAAAGATTCCAAGTTCACCTTGAACTTTTGGAAAGGGCTATTCAAAGGATTTGGAACAAATCTGAATTTTATCACAACATATCACCTTGATACAGATGGTCAGAGAGAGAGAGTAAATCAGGTGTTTGAAGACATGCTAAGGATGTATGTGATGGATAATCCATTAAAATGGGAAGACTACCTACATTTGGTAGAGTTTACTTACAATAATGGGTATTAATCATCTTTATATATGAGCCCATTTGAGGAAATGTATGGTAGAAGGTGTAACATACCTGTGAGTTGGGATAACCCAACAGACAACACAACAGTTGGGCCATATTTTCTCTGAGAAATGGAGGAGAAGATGGTAAATATCAAGCATAATTTAAAGGCCTGCCAATAAAAGTAGAAAATATTCATAGATAAAAGTAGAACAGACATAGAGTTTAGAGTGGGCGATCACATTTTTTTGAAAGTGAAGGCCATGCGCAGTTTCCTGAAGTTGGGAAAATATTCCAAGGTAGTAGCATGCTATTGTGGGCCATTTGAAATCCTTTAAAGGATTGGTCTTGTTGCTTATATGATTTCATTACCTACATCCTTATGTATTCATAATGTTTTCCATGTGTCATTTCTTAAGAAGTACGTACTTGATGCTAATCATATTGTTGATTGGAATGTGATTCAGGTGGAGCCAGAAGGAAGATTTCAAGTGCAATCGGTTTACATATTGGATAGGAAAATCAAGCAACTCCAGAATCAAGCCATGGCATTGGTAAAAGTTCAATGGACCTAGTACAGTCATGAGGATGCAACTTGGGAGTGTGAGGATGCTATGCAAGCAGAGTATCCTCTTCTTTTTGAAATTTTTGTAAATTTTGTATGTACATGAGTATATGATGCACTGAGGACAACGCATAAATAAGGGGGAGGGGAATGTAATTTCCATGATCTTGAACCCTTTGTAAGCATAAATATAGGCTGGTGGGCCATTGGAACCAAGTATAAATATAGTGTACATTTAGGATGGTGAGATGTTGGAACCTGGTTTTGGTGTTGCTCGCATCTGAGTAGTGCATGGAAAAGTGTTATCAAGACAGGGTACACACAATTTATGTTTTGCACATACCTGGTTGGTGAGTGCACATATTTCACTGTCTTGCATGCACCTAGTCGTTGAGCATGCATATTACACTATGTTGGGTGCACTTGGGTTAGTGCATGGGAATGACTAGAAGTGAGTGCAAAATGGAGTTATATATGTGTATACATATTTTTGTACATTTAATGAGGTTAGAGAGCCTATTTGATTATGAGGATGGTGAGTTGGGACACAAATAGGCCAGTGCACCTATCCATGTAAACATAATCATGGTTATTAATATAATATTACATCATTGCATGTAGTCAAACTTAGACGATAAGATATGAGGGGATGAGTCCACCAGAAAAGGGAAAAGGGGGTAATTCATAAGTCTTGGGGAATATTTTGTAATATTTTTGGGAAAAGTGTAATGTTAGATAATTATTTTATCCTAAGTTCCCAAGGTATAGAACGGGTCACCAAGTGGATTAAAGATACTTTTGGAGGTAACAAGTGTCAAGTGTAAGGAATGTAATATATATATTGTTGTCCTTAGTGTATTTTGGGATGATTATGAAATATTCGAAGAATTATGGATTGTTTCAGGCTCTCGTGAACAGAAGGGGGTTGGACTGTATGGAAAATATGATTATTACCTTATCTTCCTAGAAAAGATTGCAGGGAGTTGTGGGGTTGTAACCATAATTATACTATCGAGGATTCGAGTTGACAAAACATGAGAATTTTCTTTGGGTGAGAGATTGGTTGTTGTGGAGTGTTTGTGAGACCCCTAAGCATACTCTCTAGGTGAGAGTTTTGCTGAGAGTTGTTCCCTAGTGTGCTGAGTGTTAGTCATAGAGCTCGAAGAATTCCTATCCCTCCTGTTGTTGGTAACCATGGGAAGGGAAGTGGGGAAACCAAAGGACCATTGAGAAGAGAAGGAGCTCACTTCCTTGGGTGTGATAGGTGCATGGGGAATGAGGGACTATGCGCTAGTTGTAGAAATGAGAACTTAATACTGGGAAAATCTATTGAGTTTCATACCATAGATTGTTTCTCGGAACCCTTTTTCCCTAGTGGAGTTAAGCCCCATCTCGGGCATGACCTGTTGTTGAAAGCTTATGAGAAATAGAGTCTATGGCTAGGACGAACATCTGATTTATGTGCATAGTTGGTGATTTCCATAAAAGATAAGTGTTCTTTGTTCTTGTCATGTTTATTGTGTCCATATTTGTCTATGCTTGATATGGGTTAATTCTTGTATGTATTTGCATATAAGTATATGTTTTTATTCAGTTTGATGTTGCTTGTACATGTAAATATGGTGCTTATATCCTATATTAGTAGTTGTGCATAAGTATGTATGTTGATGATAGCCTTGCCTGTTTAGTTAATTGACGTAGACCCCCAACCCTCATATTGGAGTCGGCACAAGATCTTTCACTTTCAGCCCCTTAGAGTCTAACTGGCTCTTCAGTTTCCTCTTTGGGAAATTTATTCACACACCCAACTGAGTGTATGTCACATGTCCTTCTGAGTTATGCTCACGTGATCTTTGCATTGGCATGAACTCCATGATCAACACCCAAATGACATTGGGACTTTCCCCTTTTCCTTTTGGGATACCGGATTTAGCGAGTTCGTGAATCCTGTTGTCGAACGCCTTACCTCTTCGACCTCCAAAACCCAAAATACCAAACACTAGATCCTTCTTTCCACTGACTTCGGCTTTCCACTCATCGCAATTTCGAGAGTTAAGATGATGTGCAACTCTGTCTCTTGACTCCCGGAGTCCCAAAATCCAAATTGCTGAAATCCCAAAATTCTACTCTAAGTTCTATCGCACTTCGCGACTTTAGGATTTTCCCTTCATTGTTTCCTGCTCCTTATCATCAGTATTCCTGGTATGCCAAACCCTGAAATACCAAAATGCTACTATGTCACTTTGAAGGAGATCAACGGCTATGAAACTCCCTTGATCCGACGGCTGGCATGATTTCGCGTACAGGAGTTCGTGATGCTTGATCTCAAACTCTTTACCTCCTATACCTTTCAGACCCTGAATTACCGAAATGCCAAAATGGTTTCCTTTCCCTGGGATTTTGCGAACTGGGAGTTCAAAAATCTCAATTCCAAATCACTATCTCCTCTAGATCCCAGATCTCGAAATGCCGAAATGCTAAAACACTCCTCCAAAGGTATTTCGCATTTCGCGATTTCGGAGCTTCTTATGTGGAGCACTCTACTCCTTATCAACAGGAATTCCGAAATGCCGATTCCCAAAATTATTACAAATATCCTATTTGGACTTGTGATTTCAGGCTTTCCTCCCCCTTGTGTCCTGATCACTCATCCTCAGGACCTCCGAAACCCTGAATTCCGAAGTTTCAAAATTTTGACCTCGTCACTCTTTGCCTTTATATACGAAAACTCTTCCACGTTTCGGGGATTTGATCAACCAAAGGTTTCATCCACTTCAGACTTACAAACCCCGAAATTCTGAAATGATCTCGACGGTCCAAAAGTCGTGATCAATGGTCCACATTGGATCCCGCCTCTTGAAGGATGGATTCGTCCAATACTTATCTTCCCTACAACTCTCCTGAATCCTATGGTCCTTGCTATTTTAGGAGTTCTCCTCAATGAATTTCGACCATTCAATTTCCTCCTCAAGAACCTCTGGCTCAAAAATCGACTCTGCGATCCTTCCCTGGGAATGACTTCTACACAATGATTTTAGCTTCCTACTTTCTCTTAAATGATTCCAAGACCCTAACACTTATGAGCTTTCTTTGCAAACTCAGCTCTTCAAGGAGACTTTTGCACGCACTCCTTATGGCAATCCTTCAAATACTTCAGTGTACTTGAACTCCTGACTTTGTGCACTTTCTCTGCAACAACATTCTTTCAATCTCTCAACCATAGTTGATAAGTTCTAAGGTCTCAACCAGCCTGCGCACACCTTGCATGGCTTTTGTGCTTTCCTTTCACTTCTGTTGAAATGAGAACAATGATATCCCTCTTGAGCTTTCAAAGATAAACTCTGAACCTTCGTCAATGCACTCCTTGCGAATGTTTCACTGCACTCCTTGCAGGAACTCTCTCTCAAGAAGAGAAACAATTGAAACTCATTTTCTTTCTCTCCCAGAATTTAAACATTCAACATGAAAACATACATTCACACACAACATAATAACAAATGCATGATAGAGAGAGTAAGAAACTGTAAGCAGACCATTTAGCATGTATACACAGAAAACATCATAACACCATGAGTCTGAATCAAAGCTTCATATATTAATTCAAGCTTTTGTACATGGGTTCTCCTCTACAACTCTTATGCTACAACTCTCTTCTTCTCTATGCTAATGTGCTTAATGATCTAATTCTGATTGATACAATGATATAAAGATGTGGGTGTCTATAGTAATTTTCCCTCCTGTTCCTAAAACTGTCTAATCTATTAATTCAAATGTACCTACTTTCTTTAACTAGGCTTAAATGCCTTTTACATTGACAGATGAGAGAAAATTGCTCACGATCTGTTTACAATCACTTATTCACAAATGTGCGTATGCCTTCCTTAACTATTTCATTAATATTCCTTCATTAGTCTTTCAAAATATTTCAAAACATTTTCAACATGTGCAAAAAAAATGCGTTGTGCTCATCCCAGCTGTCTTCCGCCTCCATGCTCACTTGCTGCCGGCGATGCTCCTGCATCATACTCCCTCACTTGAAAATTTTCATGGACTCTTGTTCATGAGTTCTTGCACGGTCTGTCCATGATTTTGAATCTCTGCTTCATTCTTCCAACTGGCATCTTCAACTGGATGTCCCTTCCATTTGACCAAGTATTCAAAATACTCTTTTCTCCTGGTCCTCTTGTTGATTCTCTTGTC
This sequence comes from Picea mariana, assembly GCA_032191745.1. Taxonomy (NCBI): domain Eukaryota; kingdom Viridiplantae; phylum Streptophyta; class Pinopsida; order Pinales; family Pinaceae; genus Picea; species Picea mariana. Next base: position 7,551 of record JASDQU010421109.1, read on the forward strand.
AAGTATACTTTCCATCTGTGGATTTTCAGCTACAGGCATTTGTTTAGTCCACTGAACCTCTGTCTGTTCACTGTCTGCTCCTACTTCTTCATATTTGTAAGGGTACAAATCTGAGATGTTGAATATCGGTGAACTTCCAATCCCATCAAGTAATTTGATCTCATATGAATTTGCCCCAAGTTTCTTTATGATCTTGCATGGTCCAATCTTCTTCATTTTCATTTTGTTATATGTTCCCCTTGAGAACCTTTCTTTCCTCAGATGTGCAAGAATCGGATCACCAAATTCAAACTGAAGTTCTCACTTGTGTTGATCTGCTCTGTGTTTATACTCTTGAATCGAATTTTGCAAACGTTCCCTCACTTGGTTGTGAAGTTCCTTCATTGCCTTTGAAAAATCCTATGCACTAGCACTTCTAGTTTCATTCTGTTCCGAATCCTTCAATTCAAAAACTCCCCTTGGCTGCATTCTATACACAATTGGAATGGACTCTACCCTGCTCTTTTGTTGAGTGAATCATTGTAAGCAAATTCCGCATGTGGCAGAATGTGATCCCACTGACTGTGGTGTTCAGTCACTAGGGTCCTTAGCAAATCTCCCAAGCTCCTGTTCACAACTTCTGTTTTCCCATCCATATGAGGATGATAAGCTGAGCTAAATGACAAATTTGTCTCCAACTTCTTCCATAAAGTCGTTCAGAAATGTCCCATGAACTTGGTGTCTCAATCTGAAAATACACTTATTGGTAAGCCGTGAAGTCTGACAACTTCCTTGAAAAACATGTTCACAATATGAGTTGCGTCACTGGTTTTCTGACATGGTATAAAATGTACCATCTTTGAAAATTTGTCTACCACCACAAATATTGAATCAAATCCTCTTTGCATTCTTGGCAGCCCCAATATAAAATCCATGCTCACTGCATCCCACGGCCTCTCAGGTATGGGTAATGGCTGGTATAACCTTGTGTTCTGCCTTTTTCCCTTTGTGTGTTGAAAAATTCTACATCTATCCACAAATATTTTGACATCTGTCCTCATCCCTGGCAAAAAATATGAGCCATTTAATTTCGAGAATGTTTTTTCATGACCGAAATGTCTGGCCAATCCTCCACTATGTTTTTCTTTCAACAGATTCTCCCTCATGGAGCATTTTGGAATACATAATTGATTTCCCTTAAATAATAATCCATCCTGGATCATATATTCGGTCCACTGGTTTTTGTCCCTGAGAATTGGATTCTCAAATGCCTCATACACCTCTTTAAAATCTGGATCATCTCTGTACATTTCTTTGAGATTATCAAAACCCAAAGTTTTGACACTAAATTCCTGCATAAGCAAGCATTTCATGTTCAAAGCATCAACAACTTTGTTAGGAGTTCCAGAAATATGTTTAATTACAAAAGTAAAATTCTGCATGTATTCAACCCATTTAACATGTCTTTGGTTCAACTTCTCCTGTTGAGTCACGAATTGTAAGGCATGATTATCACTGTACAAAACAAACTCTTTAGGAACCAAATAATGTCTCCATTTCTTGAACACTTGTATGACTGCATAAAATTCTTTGTCATATGTGGAGTACTTAACCTTTGGCTCATTCAGTTTCTCACTAAAGTATGTGATTGGTCTATCATCTTGGCTCAAGACCACTCCAATTGCAAATCCACTAGCATCACACTTCACCTAAAATGTCTTACTGAAATCTGGCAACACCAAAATTGGTTGTTCAACAATCTTTTTCTTCAACAAGTTGAAACTTTTTTCTGCTTCCTCTATCCAATGAAAATATTTGTGTCTTTTCTTCATCGTGTCCATCATTGGTGCGCTAATCCCACTAAAATTTTAGATGAATTTCCTATAGAAATTAGCTAATCCATGGAAGCTTCGAACCTCAAATACACTTTTCAACGATTCTTAATCGCCTCTACCTTATCCAGATCCATTTTCATCTCATATGCAGAGATAACAAAACCTAGATAAATGATTTATGTCCTCATAAATGTTAATTTCTCCATATTTATCAACAGCTTCTCTTGCTATAATCTCCTCATCACTGTAGCTAAATGCTTCAAGTGTTCTGTTTTTTGTCTTGCTGAAAATTAATACATCGTCAAGATATACAACGACGAACTTCCCAATAAACTCTTTCAGAACTTCATTCATCAATCTCATGAAAGTACTGGGCGTGTTTGTTAAGCCAAATGACATAACAAGCCATTCATATAGCCCCTCATTTGTCTTGAAGGCTATCTTCCATTCATCACCTTCTCTCATTCGGATTTGATGATATCCGCTTTTCAAATCAATCTTTGAAAAAAAAATTGCTCCACTCAAGAAATCCATCAAATCATCCATCCTTGGCAAAGGAAATCTATATTTGATAGTAATATTGTTGATTTCCCTCGAGTCTGTGCACATCCTCCAGCCTCCATCTTTCTTTGGGCTGAGAACTATTGGAACAACACATGGACTCAAGCTTTCTCGAATCAACCCTTTGTCCATTAAGTCCTGGACTTGTCTTTTGACCTCTTCATTCTCCTGTGGTGTCAATCTATATGTTGCTTTGTTTGGTAAACTAGCTCCAGGTATAAGGTCAA
>JASDQU010421112.1:0-10152 GCA_032191745.1 Picea mariana
ACCCCTCCTTTTATAGGCTAGAAGGAGCTAGGGTTTTTGGCGAACTCTCGGCCATGCATAGCTTGGAGTTCCAGTTAACTGACAAAAAGCCTCGTGTCCCGGCGGAAACTTTCCTTTTTTTTTTGCTTTGTTAGGTACCCGCGGGCTGTTTTGGGTTAGCCCGCGGATGCCTGCGTGCAGTATAAGGACAGCAAGCGGATGCCCGCGCCCAGTGAGAATTTAGGGCGTGGGTTGCTTGTTTTAAGTGGTTTTTTGAGGAATTGTTCAGCATGTCTTTGGCTAGGAAGAGGCATGAGTAGGCCTGATGCCAGGTAAGCAGGGATAGTGCAATTTAGGGTTATAACAGTATTTGAACCAGAGACATAGTTACTTACAACAATGACCAAGCTGTTCCAGTTTTCTGGCAATGAGAAAAGATTATAAGAGCCTTGATGTCATCATCAAATTACACTTTTATAGAACTTAGTTGATTAGTAACTCTATTGAAATAATTTAAATGATCTGCAACAGACCCACCTTTTGACATCTTCATATTAAATAATCTCTTCATTAGAAATACCTCATTGGATTTTGAGGGTTTTTCATACAGTTTATCCAATGCATCCATCAACTCCTTCGTTGTCTTTTCTTTTGAAATATTTAAATCCACCGTGGTGCAGACCCTCCCCCTCTCGGGATGCTCAGCCTCCTAGTCTTGGATCGTTCAAAATACTGAGTTGGATTGACTCTTTGGGTCCCTACAGGTACCCAAAATTATTATACACTAGTCCTTATTTCTCCAAAGTTTGGGTCCCCTCAACCCGGTGGCTCTCTTCTTGGCCCTTTGAAGAAAATTTGCGGCGACACTCATTCTCCGTACTAGGCTCTTTCTATCATGTGACCTTAGGATGTGTCTTGGGGATAAACCATGAAAAGCGCATCGGGATTCAGGCTTTGTCTCTTTTCACAACAACCAACTCCTATGTTCCCGAACTCTGAATCAGTGAACTAAAACAACATTATGATCAATGTTTCCCATCCCTCCTTTGGATCGATGACTACGATCTATTAAAACTCTGACCTTCGGGAATCTCTTGCTATCCCCCTCAGATATCTCCCAGAGTACCACTCCTTTGAATCATACAGATTGCTTCCACGCATTCCTTCCATATCAATAGTCTAGATTCAAACCGCTCTTCGCGACTTCACGAAGATTTCTGTTTTCTCTCAATAAACTTTCCAGATATCCAACTCTCAGATCTCCTGATATTTCACCACCTATCTCCTCCTGACAATGGACAATTCTATCTCCTTCGGAACTTCGAGGAGTCCTTCCTCCTTGCTGATACTTAACACTTTTTCCACCCAAGACTTAGACTCTTCTTGGTCTTCTTCTGCACTAGTCCTTCTGAGATTTTGCTCAGATTGAAACCTTCGAGGTTCTCAGTTCTCTTGCATCCTTCCCTGGACTGTATATTTCCCTCCTTGCAACTTAACTCCCTTCCTCATGAGCTTGTAAGATGAACTTATTATGTCCTTGGCGCACTCCTTGCGCTTGTTTAAGTCTTCTGATGGCTTCTCCGTTATCCCTCCCAGAAGTCTTAAGGCATATCCTTCCTTGGTCAATGCACTCTTGCAAAGCCTTCCTTCCTCAAAGTGTTAAAAAACCCCAGGGTTCTCTCAACACATCCAACACTCCAAAATATGTTTCTCCTATGTGCGTTCTCACTTTCTCAATGCCCTCCTGGAATAGTATTACAGAGTATTCAACAAATCTGCATTGTGCTTCTTCCCACACAACCTTTCCTTCCAAGGTATTCAACAAACTTGAAATTCCCTTCCGAGTCTGTGAATTATCCTGGTGTGCCCTCCTAGATGCTTCTCTTCTGACTCGAATGAGTTCAGACACACACTCTTTACGTCGGCTCACATAGTTTCTACTCTCTGTCGTGCACTCCTTGCACTTAGCCTCAAGAACCAGAACTAACTCAACACACTCATAGATAGAATATTATAATTATATCCATGCAGATGATTTCTAACATATTTCTATAGAAAAAATGCATATGAATGACATTCACAACTAAACATCTATTACACAGAAACTGACAAATAGGAAAATCTGTTCTTTTTCTATTAATGGTGGAATGTCCATTACAATATGTGAGTCTAGACTACGACTGAGTCTCTCTCTCTCTCTCTCTCTCTCTCTCTCTCTCTCTCTCTCTCCTCTATATCCTATATTTCTTGTCTACTATCCATCTATATCCTATATATTCTTTACTGGCAACAATATAAGAGTTTATACAAGAGGGGCTCGATGAGCTTCCCTCCAAGATAAGCTAGTGGTGTCTAATCACTATTCAAAATGCCTGAAAATGAGGAAGATTAAAATGATGGAAATATGATACAAATCCAATATAGATCCCTCCTACCTTCAGCCACTTAATGGTGACCTCATATATATCTTGTGCAAAGGCACAACTTGGCTCTACTAGCCTGAAAACATTAATTTCCTTAATCACGAATAATATTTTCAAATAAAAAATTAGGGGGTGATGCCTCTCCCTTCCTTGAATGCGCACCAATCATGTTAATCAGCTGATGCATGCTGAGGTGGAGCAATGCTCCTGCATCATACTCCACAGCTACGAAAATTCATGAGCTCCTGCTCATGAGCTTCCAATCTCTGTTGAAACCCTATGGGATCCCAAACTTTCTCCTGGAGCTATCCTCCCGCTCGTCTGCTTCGCTGCTATTACTGCATCTTTCCTGCCACTCATGCATGTTCTTTTCTGTCCAGCTTCTCCTCGCTAACAACTTCTTTCGTTGACCTCAACATCAACCTCCTTATCTCCTCTACAAATTCTTCCATATGCTTCATCGGTTGGTTCTCCTTGTGCAGTCTACTCAGTTGCAACTCTTCATGCTACTCTATGGGTAGACCATCTTGACCTCCCATGCTACTTTCATCCCTTGTGACCTAGACTGACTACGCTATTGCAAAGTCTAGTTCCGTAGTCTCGTCATTGAACTGATGTTCAACAACCTCCTTTGAAAGAATAACTCCTGTTAGTTCTTCGACTGGTCCTATTCTAGCTTCCTCTAGCTGCAACTTGTGGTGGCATATATATTCTAGCATGGCTATCTCATGGAAACCACCTTTTGGTTCTAGACTGTCCAACCAGTCCTCCAACCTCTTCAAATCCATTTCCCACTAAGTGAGTGAATCAACTAGGTGCTCCTCTTTTGTTGGGACAGACTTCAGTATCTACTCCTTCTCCTCTATGATAGTCTCAGCTTGTTGTCCTTCTGTTGCATCTACAAAATGTGTGCTAGTATCTCCTCAGCTGCTTGGTAGGAATATATGGATTCCCCCAATGATCAAATTACTCCTCTATCCCTTCTCCTTTGTGACATAATTTTTCAACTTGTCATCATATTCATTCACGCGACTTGCAATTCTACATGCATATTCATATGGATGAGGCCTTTATTATGACTCCTTTACATATGTCAACACCCTCTGCTGACATGAACTCTCAGCTGAACTCATCTTTTCTCCCTCTCCCACTTGGAAAATCAGGATGTCTTCTCTGCCCTCCTAGAAGTTTATGAGATCAACTGATCTGTTTTCATTTCTCACCTAGAAACCTGTGAGACTTATGCCAGATATCTTTCCCTCACCATTGAGGTTTTCGGCACATCTCAACCACCTTATTAACACATGTTGCTTCCCCCTGGCTAACAACTTCTGAACATGCTAGTAAACTATCCTTTTCAAAGGCCACTCATATCTCCAACGTACCTTTGCCTCTTGCTACATCTTAAATGCTAGATTCTTCACTTCTGCTCAGATTTCATGGAGTTCCTTGTCCATCTTCACTTTTATTTTCTGCGGGAAGTATTTTCCTCAACCATGCTTATTACCTCCAATGGCCATATGGATTCACCTGCAGCTCACTTGGTTGTTTACCATCTGCTACGCACCTTGCAAAAATTTCCACAGAGTATCACACTCTGTCTCTCTTCACCTTCTATCTACTAGAAAATTCAATATCTGACTCTACTTTATGTATCCATACTATCTCCCCTGTATAAAGAAATCAATCCTATGGCTCCCTACTCTCCACTTACCTGAAAACAATTTCAGGATCTGATACCACTTGGTATCAGAGTATATCCTTTTCACCATCTCCCCTTTTCCTACAATCTGTAGATAAAAGCTAGCTCTGATACCACTCTAGTGCAGATCCTCCCCCTGTGGAGTTGCTCGACCTCCCATTCTTGGATCGTTCAAAATACTAAGTCAAATCGACTCTTTAAGTCCCTACAGGTACCCAAAATTATTATACATAGGTCCTTCTTTCTCCAAAGTGAGGGCCCCCTCAACCCTGCAGATCTCTTCTTGGCCCTTTGAAGAAAATTAGCAGCGACACTCGTTCTACATGATAGGTCATTTCTATCATGTGACCTCGGGCTATGTCCCAGGGCTAAACCAGAAAAAGTGCTTCGGTCTTCGGGTTTTGGATCTTTTCACAACAACCAACTCCTATGTTCCCGAACTTTGAATCAACGAACTCAAACAACACCAGGATAAACAGTCCCTGTCCCTCCTTCTGATCGATGACTACGATCTATTTAGACTACGAACTTTGGGAATCTATCTCTATCCCCCTCAAATATCTCCCAGAGTACCACTCCTCTGAATCGTATAGATTGCTTCCACGCGTTCCTTCCAGATCAACGATATGGATTCAAACCACTCTTTGCTACTTCGTGAAGATTTTTTTTTCCTCTTGGCAAACCTCCCGTAGCTCCAAATCCCAGATCTCCTGATATTTTTCCACCTGTCTCCTCCTAACAATGGATGATTCTATATCCTTTAGAAATTTGGCAAGTCCTTCCTCCTTGCTGATACTTAACACTTTTTTCTCTCAAGACTTAGATTGTTCTTGACCTTCTTCTATGCTAGTCCTTCTGAGATTTTTCTTGGCTTGAAACCTTCGAGGTTCTTAGTTCTCCTACCTCCTTCTATGAACCATCTAGTTCCCTCCTGGAAACTTATCTCTCTTTTTCCTGAGCTTGTAAGATGAACTTATTATGTCCTTGGTGCACTCCTTGTGCTCGTTTAAGTCTTCTGACGACTTCTCCCTGAGCCCTCCCAAAATTCTTAAGGCATCTCCTTCCTTGGTTGATGCACTCTTGCAAAGCCTTCCTTACTTAGAGTGGTAAAAAACCCCGGGGTTCTCTCAATGCATCCAACACTCCAAAATTTGTTGCTCCTATGTGCATTTTCTCTTGCTCAATTCCCTTGTGGCAGAGTATTACAAAGTATTTAACAACTCTGCATTGTGCTTCTTCCCACACAAAATTTCCTTCCAAGGTATTCAACAACCTTGAAATTCTCTTCTGAGTCTATGAATTATCCTAGTGTGCCATCCTGACAGCTTATCTTCTGACTCAAATGGGTTCAGACATGCACTCCTTGTGTCAGCTCACAAAGTTTCTACTCTTTATCGTGCACTCCTTGCACTTATCCTCGAGAACCGGAACTAACTCAGCACACTCACAGATAAAATATTACAATTCTATCCCTGCAGATGATTTATAACATATGTCTACATCAAAAATGCATATGAATGACAGTCACAACTAAACATCCATTACACAGAAATTGACAAACAGGAAAATCTGTTATTTTTCTATTAATGGTGGAATGTTCATTACAATATATGAGTCCCAACTATGACTGAGTCTCAACTCTCTCTCTATCATATATGTCATATATATCTTGTTTACTATCCATGTATATTCTATATATGCTCTACTGAAAAGAATACAAGAGTTTATACAAGAGGGGCTCGATGAGCTTCCCTCCAAGCTAAGCTAGTGGTGTTTAATCACCATTCAAAATGCCTGACTAATGAGGTAGATTACAATGATGGAAATATGATCTGAATAAGATACAGATACCTCCTACCATCAACCACTTAATGCCGACCTCATCTACAACTTGTGCGAAGGCACAACTTATCTCTACCAGCCTCACAACATTAATTACCTTAATCACAATTTAGATTTTTGAAGGAGAAAAGAGAGGGTGACGCATCTTCCTTCCTTGAATGCACACCAATCATGTTAATAAACTAGTGTGTGCTGAGGTGGAGCTATTTTCCTGCATCACATTGACACTGCCAAGCTCAGCCGTATCGTTCCTAGTGCCTTTCTGTCAATAACCTCCCATTCTTTGTCCTTCATGGATGCCATCTTGTTTGCTATTACACCCAACGGTAGAAATAGATCCTTCTGATAGAAATAATATTCCATCTACATCTTCCATAACTGGTAGTTTTGGATGTTAAATTTCTCGACCCTAAACTTTCCATCTTCCGCCATTGCTCCCACTCAAACCAGGAACCCTCTTTTCCTGCGAGTTATGTTTTTCTTTGACACAACAGAGAAATAAAATAAAACAAATGCAGAAATAAAACACATAAGATACACAATACAATAGAGACACAAATATACGTGGTTCACCTAGTGAGGGCTACATCCAACAGAGAAATTTCCAGGTCCTTCCTTTATTATTATCCAACAAATGAATGGATACAACCTACAACACATTCGCTATAACTTCCTCTTCTTTCTCTCACAGTCTCCTTTCTCAGAATACAATATTCACCATGATACATAGCCGCAATATATTTCCCTCATAAAAGAGGGTTTCCTTCTAGGGAAAAAAACCGTAACATAACTTCTACCGTCAGATCCGCGACCTTATAATGAATGGTCCATAATTACAATGAAATTACAATATACATTTACAAGGCAAATTTTCCTTCGGGGGATTTGCCTCCAAACCTCCATTAGGGAACGTTGTCCTTTGAATCCCCGCCTAAGGCCCACTTTCCCCGAGACCCCATAGAGGGGGTAGCCTCCCTCTGCACGCCCCTGTGTGGAGGAGTGTATATTCTTCTGGGGTGTAAATTCTTCATGGGGTATAAACACGGCTGAAAAAAAAAGACCTCTGAATCAGGAAGACAGTCAGGTTCCACAACCAACAATCTCCCACTTGGAGACTGATCTCAACAACTCCATGACTATTTTATCTGCTGGAATATGAACCTTCTTGGACCTAGAGAATTTCTCATCTTCACCTTCATGCTTGAATACCAATTGAAATTGAGCAAGAACTCAGTTTCTCCCTGGTTACTCCCTTAGTTAACATGTCTGCAAGATTCTGGCTAGTGTGTATCTTTTCCAACTTCAAATGTCCATATTCCAAGATAGATCATATAAAATGATACATGAGCTGTATATGCTTAGTATTCGAATGGAAGGTTGAGTTCTTTGCAATATGAATGACACTCTCACTATCATAGTACAACCTTCTATTCCCTTGCTTCTTTCCCAATTCCTCCATAAACCTTTGTAACCAAATCATTTCTTTACTAGCCTCTGTAGCAGCAACATACTCTACTTTTGTTGTTGAAAGCGCAACAACCTTTTACAGTTTTGAAATCCAACTTACTACCATTCCACCTACAGTAAAACCATACCCTGTGGTGCTCCTCATGCTATCTTTATCACCTACCATATTTGAATCAAAATATCCCTATAGAATAGTGTCTGAACCTTCAAAACATAATTCATGTGTAGCAATACCTCTCAAATACCCAAGAATCCACTTTACTACCTCCCAATGTTCTTTACCTAGATTGTTCATATACCTGCTCACAACTGCCACTGCATGTGCAATATTTGGTCTTGTGCAAACCATCGCATACATCAAACTGCCAACCGCTGATGAATAAGGGACCCTAGACATGTATTCTATCTACTCATGTGTCTTGGGACACATTTCCTTAGTTAATTTGAATAGGTTGGCCAAAGGTGTACTAGCTGGTTTTTCATTCTGCATTCTAAACCTCTCCAACAACTTCTCTATGTACTCACCCTGAGACAATGTGAATTTATGATTTTTCCTGTCTCTTTTTATTCTCATACCAAGGATTTTCTTTGTGGCACCCAAATCCTTCATCGCAAATGAATCAACTAATTTCTTCTTGAGCACATTTATATCCTACATATTAGACTAGCATGTCTCTGGTTTAAATTCTCATGTCTGGTTATGAATTGTAAAGCTTGGTTATTACTGTATAAGAAAAATTCCTTTGGAACAAGGTAGTGCCTCCATTTCTTCAGAAATTGAATTATGGCATAAAAAAATTTCTCATATGTGGAGTACTTTCTCTTAGTCTCATTCAACTTATCACTGAAATATGAAACAATCCTATTATCTTGGCTCAAAAATGCTGCTCCAATTGCAACTCCACTTGCATAACATCCCACTTGAAATGTCTTCTCGAAATTTAGCAAGAGCAGAATTGGTTATTCTCTTATCTTCTCCTTCAATATATTGAATCTCCTCTCGACCTCCTATGTCCATTTAAAAGACTTGTGCCTCTTCTTCACTGTATCCATGATTGGTGCACAAATTCCACTAAACTTTTTGATGAAATTCCTATAGAAACTTGTTAATCCATGGAAGCTTATCACTTCAAACATACTCATTGGTGATGGCCATTCTTTGAATTCTTTCACCTTCTCTGGATCCATCTTCAATTCATTTGAAGAGATCACAAAACCCAAGTAAATGAGTTATGTTTTCATAAAATAGGACTTCTTTAGATTTATCAACAACTTCTCCTGTTGTAGTCTCTATTGAACAACTGAGAGCGGGGTGAATCAATTTTTACTGTGCTTAAACAATTATGCCCATTTTTAAATTTTTACATAACACTCAATAATGATCACACTAATGCAAGGAAGTAAGCAATAGAATATTCAACATCAATAACACACATGAAATATACAGAGATAGATATTTTCTGAGGAAACCCATAAAGGGAAAACCTCTTCTTCTTGATATGATAAGTAATCTTTATTTTGTGTACACTATAATTTTTAGGAGCACCAAATCCCTTTGAGGATACCACCTCTAATTTACAAGAAACAGCTTACTGAAAGCACCAACTCTCTAGTTTCTATAGAACCCACTAGAAGGAAGCACCAACTCCCTAAGTGTTCCAGCACCAACTAGATGGAAGCACTGACTTCCAATTACACAGGCATCAACCTTTATAATAGAGAACAATAGTTCTCCCTTGCACCACCCTGCCACCCTGGTTTTTCTGGCTACAACCAAATGGAAGCTATAATTCCCTGCATTGAAGCACCCACTTGAAAACTCTAAGGACAATAGTCCTCCCTACCACCCTAAAATATAAATATTTTCTTTCTTGAATTTATCACAGTGATACAACATTTATCTATGGCTTACCACTCTCATCACTGTTCTTCTACAATGCTCTTCTCTGCATACATCAGTGTCTCTCTCCTCACGTCTGCTATGCTTTTTGTTCTTCTATCAGATATAAATTTATTTTCCTTTCTTCTTCTTCTATTTATTCTGTGTGTCTCCTTTCCATTCTATGCACCATGCCTCTTCTATGTGCTTCAACTTTTGCACACCATATGCTTCTACCCGCATGAATCACACTCAACAGCAACAACCCTCTCTTCTCTATTTTTCATGTATTTATAATGCCAAGTCCTCTTCCAGATCATACACCTAACTCTTCATCCCCTCTAGCGATTACACTGAGTCTGTTCTTCATCCATGGCCATTGTGATGAGACTGTTCATCCTTAGTGGTCGTTCCTGAGATTCTTTGCCTTTTCTGGCAGTGCGCCCTTTGTCTTCTCTGTCACAGTTGAACTTATCCTCTCTGTTACAGTTACGGTCTTCGAATATTTTTCCATCTGTCAATCGTCTCTATGATTAGTCTTCATTCTACTGCAGTTACCTCAAGACTCTTTAGCTTCTCTGGTGATCACCCTGAGATTCTTCAAATTCTCTGGTAGATGCAATCAATCATTTTCTGCAGTTAAAATTAGTCTGTCTCTAGAAGTTATTGAGATAACCTCTGCACGCTCATTTCTTTGGTGTCTTTTTCCCTTTTTGAGAAATATACACAGTGGGCACTATCTTTTCTGGCTAAGCCCCTTCCTTTCACATGAACATCGATGGTGACCATACGCCTAACCAATAGTCATTTCGCAATTTTTCATTTCGCGTGATCGACTGCAAGTCACCTCGATTTTCCCA
>JASDQU010421114.1:0-10152 GCA_032191745.1 Picea mariana
TTTTACAGTCTCTGTACATTTCTTTCATTAATAGAAATCGTGTATTACTGTATCTCTGTGTTTATGGTTGCATCTCTGATATATTTCTGTTATATTACTGGATATATGCGATATCTCTGTGCATTTCTTTATTATATCTCCGCTCTCATTTCGTGCCGAAAATAATCCGGATCAGAAATAGACCAGGAAAATAAATAAATTGTGAATTATGAAGTCCATAGATATTTCTACCTTTTTGATGAAAATTGAAATGTCCCTTTTGTGCAAAGAAGGTTGGATGTTGGATTGCAAAGTGACATGCAAATGCACGACCTTGCATCACATTAAAAAATTAGAGGACGAACTAGTGCAATATGAAGAGAGCAACAAAAATTACAACTTGTGGATAACGTCGAGAAATATTTAAGGGCTTATAGAGAGAGATAATTCTTACCAAAATGCTTGTGATCAGGAGTTGATAGCACAAATTAAGGAATCAAAAGATGAATATGTCAAGAAAAAAATTCAACAATGCAATCAACAAGAAGTTGAATATGTCAAGAAAAAAATTCAACAAGAACTTACTAGAATAAGATGAAGAAATTTCTTGCTTAAAAGATCATAGCAAAAAATTACTTGTACAAATCAAGAAGTCAAAGGATGCCAATCAGTCCAATCATAAATTAGAACAGGAGAATCAAGATCTTGAGAAGAAATTATCAGAGAAAGATGAACAAAGTTCCTACCTAAGGAACCATAATTAGAGGTTGCTTGAACAGATTAAAAATTTAAAAATGAGAAATCAGAGAAACAAAATCTTAAAAATAATTTTGACAAGTTAGAAAATGATGAAGAACTTTTATGCTTAAAGAATCATAATCAAAGCTTACTTACACAAATTTAGAAGCTAAAGAATGATAAGTTGTTACAGAACATGTTAGAGTATCTTACTAACAAAGAAACATTGATTGATTAGTAAAGAAACATTGACTGTGCCAATTGAAGTAGAAGAATCATTAGAGGTTAACATTCAGTGCATAGAGAAAGGAACCAATATAGATCCAATCAAGATCAGAAATCATAAAGATGAAGATACAATTGAAGTAAGGATATCTTTAGACATTGAAGTACAAACAATGGAAACTCCAAGTATCTCTACCAATAAACATTTAGTGATTAGCAAAGTGACACAAATGTGCAAAGAAGACATACTACCAAAAGTGAAACAAGAAAACACAAGTATGATAATAAAAGATCAAGTTTCAAGGATACCTTATCAACATCCTAATCACAAGAGCCGATATGTTGGCCAATTAGTGGATCATCATTGCTAAGAACGAAGACAATATTCAAGCTATCTTCTGAAGAATATTAATTCTAGAGCAATTGGGTCTCAAAGTAGAAGTCATCTTGGGAATTATAGTATTGAAAGTTCATATTGGGAATCCTATAAATGCACAGTTCCATAAAAGATCAAACTAGGGTGGTCAGACCCTTATACAATTCGACAATTCTGCTCAACACTTAGAAAATCATATCGTTGCATGTTCTCAACCATCACCAACTCAAGAATGAAGAATCATGAGAAGGTATTACAAGCTAGAATGAAGGAAAAACCTTTTTATGCTTTGAGGAACAAATCATCTTTGAAGGGAAAGGCATGGTAATAAGAATAAAATATATAAATAATAATAAAATAATAATAGTAATAATAATAAACTACTATACCACTGAGGGTCATAAGTTCATAACCCCTCACCTTGTGACTTGTGAATGTATATATACACCGTCACGTAGGTCATTGTAAATCATCTTTCATGTTACATGTTCAATATATTATTTTAATCTGTATGGATTCTTTTACGTTATCCTATTTATTTTGGATATTCAGTTTATGAACCAAGTTCATTTCAGGCAAAATCCTAATGGCTCACTTGAACTACAAGATAAAAGGCATTTAGTCCTTTCCACTAACAAAGTAAAAGAAGACCCTACTGCGAATTGCTCAAAAAAACCCAGCACCTTGGGAGGACTGAATTTTCTTTTTTTTGTTTGTTAATTTGTGCAGGACCTGCGATTAACCTGTGGCTTGAGAAACCGCGACTCAGGGGCATCTAAGCCGTCAAAATCACCCAGGGATCGCACCCGGCCTGAGCCACACCAACCCTTAACATGGTTGGATTTTTTGTCCCCGCAGGTTTCGAACCGGTGACTTTAACATCACAGAGTGGCTTAACAACACACTCCGTCACCGACTGTCCTACACCTCGGGGACGGGAAGACTGAATTTTCATTATTGCTTGGAAGGACTGTTTTTTCACCAAAGAGCACTGGTTTTCAGATTTTGGGAAGACAGATTTCATATTGGGAGAGCTTCGGAGAGGAGTTATTATCAATTTCTGCTTAGGAGAAATCATACAGTAGAGTGTTTTTCACATTGGGATATCAAACATGAGATTTTGAAATGGATTCTATCTTAAATAGGCATTCTTCTGAACCCATTCCCTCTTTTCTCAGTTTTAGTTTAAAAGGAAGGAAAAAGAAACGAAAAACAAAACTTTTTCAACTTGGGAGAAGTCATAGGAAGAGGGTTTTTCACATTGAGATATCAAACTTTAGATTTTGAAAGGGACTTTGTCTTGAATAAATCATTCTCCTATACCCATTCCAATCTTTCCTCAGTTTTAGCTTCAAAGGAAGAAAGAAGAAAAAATAAGAACTTTTTTGCTTTTGTACTTTTTATTTTGCCCCACTGAATTTTTGAAGGAAAAGTACACTAGAAAAAGAATTCAATGGGCATTGTAGATGAAAGACAATATTCAGTGGGACTCTCCTTTTCATTTTAATTGCTAAAGAGAATCAATGGTTCCTCTATTTAATATTATGGTACTCTATTTCTAATTTTATAATAATCCAATATAATGTTTCATGCCTTTTAGCTTGTATATATTTTTGGAAATTGCTTCGAGAAACATGCCCCGAGGTTGGGAGCTGGCTATTGCACTGCATAACATGGACTTCCTTCAGCCTAGGTGCTAGGCATAAGAGGTATCTATTCGGCTAAAATTTGTCCATGACTTGTGTTACCCCCCCACATATAGGGGTAACTTGAGGAATTTTTTTTCTCCATGATCCACATTTTAGACAATAGATTTGATGATGTTATTCCGAGCTCTCCATAGACAACAACCTGTAGATGCCTCCCATTCATGCTCAACTTAACTCACTCATATGATATGGTGCATTCATACACTCAGGTACATCGTTTTGATACTTCATATTGAGTGATAATGCTAATACTCGGGGCATGAAAATGGTGATCATGGGTTGATTCGAAAATGGATAGAACCTATACAACACTTGATCTAAAAAATATCACTAAGTTCAATACCACTATCTTATTCCAAAATCTTTTATTGACAGTGCTTATAGCATGGAAGTGATTTATCTTACTCAAACAAACACTTTAACTGATGATCATAAACTTGCATAAGCCATCTTACATAAGCAAATGTGGAATCACTTTATTAATGCTCAAATGCTTTAAGTACAATAAAGTGAATTTACAATTTAAGAGCTGAAGACGCCTTTCATATATGCTGCTCTGACACAGAAAAGGACATCACCCTTGCATTCCTCTCGAAACACTGAGAAAAATGAGTATAAAGTCGGCTATATTCTGCTTATAGTGCCACAGAATCCCCTTGGCACGCAAAATAATACAATGACCTTTTTGTTGTTTTGCTCAAATGTAGAGACGAAGTGCATCGTTGAATTCCTAGTGAAAAATCGTGCAAAATTGATATAAAATACATGAAATTCCGTCAAGGTGACCCCCGACACGCTTTACAGTGTAGCCTCGTACCCTTTGTACCCTTGGCACGCTTTACGAGACTAAATCTGCATAGAAATGTGTGTCCAAAGCCTTGGAATTGTTGATGATTGCAGCTTCGTGAGACATCCTCCAGGATACGTTCTCCTCTGTGATTGAGTTGAGTCGACCTGAGAGGGAGCCCAGTGTTGGGCATACCCACGTGATGGGGCATCGTTCTCCTCTGTGTGAGAGTTGAGTCGTCCCACAAGTGGTTGGGGCATCGTTCTCCTCTTGAGAGTTGAGTCGTCCCCCAGTGGTTGGGTGTGCCCATGTGATGGGTGTATCGTTCTCCTCTATGTGAGAGTTGAGTCGATGTGGTACTCCAGATGATTCTGTTGAGTATGACGTCCCTATGGCTGAGCACAGGTAGACGTGTCCTTAGTGGTTGAGCAATAGTGGACGTGTGGATCCCTTGCTATATTGTCTAAGTGTAAGATTTACCTGTAACCCTAATTGTGATGTAAAGGGTACATGTCGGCCCCTCCATATGTAAAAGATAATTAATGTTTATTGTTATAATTGATTATTTTCTGAGTTATTGAGGTCGGCCCTGTTGTGCCAATAGACACAACTTTTACTGTGTCTAAGTCTAGTATAAATAGAGGTGATTTCCCCATTGAGGAAACACACTCACACACAAGTCACTTGTCATTTGGAAATTTCAGCAAGTACATTTCTAGGGCTGAAGTACGCACCTCACTTGGGCGCAAGTTTCAAGGTTGTAGAGCACCCTCTTGTGTGCATTAGGGTTTTATGGTTGGGGGATCTTCTCTTGAGAATATAGCAAAGGATTGCTGGGTTTTCTTCCCTTGAGTAGAAGGGTTTCCCAGGATATTTCTTGTGTTCTTGTGCATGGTACTTCTACTTGTGATCTTGGTTATTGTAGCAATTGTGAATGGTGTAGCTGCATTTGTTTATGGTTCAAGTAAATGCTAAAATTGAAATAAACCTCATGCTTGAGCCTAACATAGTGAAAATTCAACAGGAATGTGTATCCAAATGTTGGGATTTGTGCCCATTAAATAGGCCACAGTCCTAACTTACCTCACGAATTTAGTGGCAACTATTTTTATTTTTGGCGGGAATCCCGCCAAATGTGGAGTAGTTTGGTGGATTGGTTAGGACCGTCCGCTATAATAGTAGAGGTTCGGGCTCTATTCCAGTGCATGGCATATTTGTTGATGGTTTGTTTGTTTTAATATATAACCATATTATATATATAATGGGTAGTTATATCCGTTGGTGGGTTTTAAACACATGGTATATAATATATATAATATATATATTATATGCCAATATTCCCACCGACATGTTAATTAGCTCCCTATGAATTAAGGTATGGTCGTATGGTATATACAGTGACCAGTGGTTGGGGGCTAGCCCTCGGACCCTTTCCTCCTCCATATGAAACTTAGTATTAATTTAAATAAATTAAATTAGTTTGGATAAGAACCATCTTATGGTATATTGGTTGGGGAGACTTTGTTAAGACTTGGAGTGTTATGGAGGTCATGGAGTCGATTCCCTTGGACTCCATAATAATTTTATAACACATAAACTATATAGGCCAATGGGAAAATGCCACGTGGAAGCTTCTCATTGGCTACCTAATGCCATGTGTCAACATTTGATTGAACCAATTGTTTGCCACCTGTTAACCTAGCATTCGTCCACCTGGAGGTATGAATACCAACTCAACTGCTGTCACATCACCAGCACAATGCCACGTGTCACCTTGGAGCTGCCACTTGTCAACCTATGAGCTTGCCACATGTCTCTCTCTGAGCTTGCCATGTGTCTCTTCAGGGTTGACTTTTGCCCTAGTTGACTTGAACTTTGACTAGCCATAACTTTTGCATATAGACTCCATTTGTCTTGTCATTTGCGTCGTTGGAAAGATGACGACGAGCTCTTCGCAATGATGTCCTTTTCTCAAACTTTTGAGATGGTCAAATTTTGAGCTTTTTTGACCCTTTCTCGATCCCTGTGAGCATTCCAGATGCTCTTGGACCTCTGTGAGCATTCTTGGATCCTCCTGGATCATGGGTTGAATTGGATAATGGATCATGATGCTTTGAAGTTATGCTTTTTGCCTTGTCTCACCTTGGTGGTCATTATCATTTTCTAGTCAGTTTTGTCACTCTTGGGCAAAGTTGTACTACTAGGGAGCCTTAATGGGGGTAACATGTCCATATTGCTTACCATACCTAACATTTTCCATCTATCTCCTATCTACTGTCCTTTTTTGGGTTGGGTGTTACATGTATCCCAAAAAGGTCTGTGCCTCATATTCCATGAGAAGAAGGGGCTAGAAAGCCTGAAGTTGATGCAACTTTATAAAAAATGACATAGAAAGAGCAAAATCCCCAATTCAAAATGCAGGGAAAAGAAACAAATAAGAAAAACAAAGTATTAAAAACCAAGAAAAAGAATAAGCATGAGCTCTAGCCCCTCGCTAAGAGTCCATCACCCCAAGTCCTATGTAATGAATGCATATCTTATAAAAGGACTTAGCAAATGGAATGTCAAAAGCCAAAAGAGGTCAAAGATATGAAGAAAAAGGAAAGCAAGGGTTTGGAAAGACATAGTGCTGAGGAAAGGGTATCTCATTGCTTAAGCGCTCCTTCTACAAAGGCGCTCACGAGGATGAATATAATACATGGCCTTGCATGTCAATGACATCCACCCCATGAAGTAAACCCCAATTCATACCATTATCATTGCACATACCCTTTGATGGGTTTCCTTGGGACATACCTCTTGGTCTATGTGTTGGCACACCTAATAGGGGGTAATAATGACCCTCCCATACTTAGACTTGGCAAATTGCATAATTTGTAAGCTAGTGTGACATTTGAAGAGGATATTCTGTGAGATTTACCTAATGGCTTTTGTATTAACATGACTCACTTTATATGTTGTGTTTAGATTGTGTACCTTGACTCCGATATTCATGATGCCTCTTGGACCACATGAGCCCCCTTCTGGATGATGATTGCACATGATTGATGACACATGTATCCTTTGGGGGATGATTGAGGGGCTATTACCCCACTTGTATGGAGGACATCTCCACCATTTGAGGGAGGTTGTTGGGCACTCCTAGGAGGACATTGGAGGATTTGATGACATGGCTCCGATCATGGGACCCCTTAGCACGTGTGGACATGACCTTGAGGTCATGGGTGATGGGACGTTCCACCTAGAGGACCATTGATTTGATGGGCCGTTTCACCATTTGAGGAGGACGTTGGGCCTTTTCTTGAGGACGTTGTTCCTGGAGTGATGATGTGGCACCTCTTCATGCATGATGACACCCTTTGGAGATGGGACGTTACCCTTTGATGATGAGATGTTGCACTTGGAGGATGGACGCTGCACCTTGGAGATGATGGGACACTTTAATGATGAGATTGGGGTTCCTTGAGGATGGCATGGCACCTTTGATGACGCTACACTCTTTGGAGGGTTTGAGGCACCCTTAGAAATGAAACGGTGCACCTCTTGAAGGCAACATTTCACCTTTTGAGCCATCTTTTCACCATCATGGAGTGAGCCATCCCCTTTTGAGGCCACACGTGTGAGATTTTGAGCACTATTCTATGGGACAATTTGACATTTGAGCTTCTTTACTTCATTTTAAAGGCATCTTTGGGGGTCTTAGAGACCTATCCACTTTGTATCATGGATTATTTATGTATTTTTGCCTTATATCTAGGGTTTATGAGAGACATACATTATTTTATTGTTTTAGGGCTTCTATTGTGTGAGAAGGGTGTTAGATCTCTCATGTAAATAAGAGAAGCACTTCTCACTTTCAAATCATTGCTACTTGTGGAGATTTACTACTACTTGTCTCTTTCATGAAGAGTGCTATGGATGGTTAACTAGGATGATTTCTTTGGCAGTTAATGTTTGTGGATCTTCTACTACTTGAATGACATGGAAAATAAGGTTTTGATGGATGAAGGATATTTTGAGTAAGTCTACTCTTTTCATCTTATGTTTTGTTTAATTTTGCATTGTTAGATTGATGTTGTTCTCAAGTGGTGATTCTTCATCCTCTTTTAATAATTTTTAAACAAACCCTATTTGTCTAAACCCTTGGAAGGTTTACTAGTGGAGTAATCTACCCTTGTTTCATCCCCCAAATATTTTAGAGTATTGCCTAGGGTTAGTAGTGGACTACCTTTAAGTTTTACCCTAAAATTATCCACTTCATTCTCCCAAAGGACTTCTTTTTGACTCTATATTCCCAAAGGAGTAGGCACTAATCTATTCTTCACAATAGTCAATCAAATTTTCTGAGTTTTACTTCTTAGGGTTAGGGTTAGGGTTTTAATTTGCTGCAATTTTTACTTTCAGCCATAGAAACTTAGATGTTTATGGTTTTTCAGGCATGCTATTGCCCTAAACTCATCACTAAAACCCTAAAATAATTTCCTGGAATGATATTACAGCCATCTAAGGTAAAACGTCTAGGGTTTTAGGGCCGATTTTTGCTGCTGATTTTTCTGATTTTGTTGGCAAATTAAACCCTAATTCAACCTAGGATTTGGCATTATATTTTACTGGATCATTTTATGATCAAAGAGTTATCTTTTTACTGTTATAAATTAATTATTTTACTGTTGTTATACAATTACTGTGGTTGAAAATTGACTGGTTTACTGCTGTTATATATTTACTCCTGTTGAAAAATACATTTAACACTGTTGGAAATTGTGTATTCTACTGATGGAATAATCTCTATACAATTAGAGATTATTTATTTTTTGCTTCTGTAATCTTTTTCTTACTGCTGTTATAATTGGTTTATTGCTGATATTTCACACATTTCTTCCAATTTTCACGTCATCCTTAGACTCATTCTTCATTCTTGGTGTTTGGGGGGTCCTATTGAATTTATATTTGACTTGGAAAGCCTATTCTCTTGGGCTAAACCCCCTACATTTAAATCTGGAAATTGTCTTATCCTGCTACCTTTCCTTCACTTTATCTATCCTTATCTTGTTAGTAGTCATGTAAGGGGGCCCTAGATTTGATTCTGTCTTGCCTTAGGTATTCTTGGAGGCTACTGGGGAAGCCTTCTTTGTGTTGGATACTATTCCTTCACTAAAGAGAAGGAAGTTGTTGCCTAGGTGACAATGGTGACATCTTCCATGTTTCACTTGTTTTAGTGCATCAGGGTTTGCACTTGGTGTTAGAGTGTGCGGTAACAACTTGCATCCAGACTCATCCCTTTTTAACATGCCATTTGGGTGGGGTAGGCCACAGTGAAAATGGAACACTGTGTTAATGTTTATGCCATTATTATAGTTCTTTGCATTTCAATAGATAAGAGCAACATAAGAACAAGATCACTGAGAAATACACATTCACAAGAGACACAACATTTATTCTGGGAAACCCTCTAGGGGAAGAAAACTTAGCAAAAACTTCCTTATCATAAATTGCAAATACAATGTTCAAGAGATAACTCAAACCAATACAGATAGTCCTCTCTAAAAGATGCGCCACTCTTCTTCCTCTCTCCAACTGGTAAATGCAACTTGCCTCATAAGAGAATGAGCAAGTGAGTTGTGTGATAAAGTGAGGCGCTAGCCTCCCTATATATACAAAACTGGCACGTGTGAAAGGTCTTCACTGGCAGGGACGACCTCTCACTCTGGGTGGGTAAACCCACCTTTAATTTAATTCTGGGTCTCAATAATAACTGTTGGGGCCGACTTCTTATTCTGCCTATTACAATTGTCTGATGACCAATCCGCAAAAGGGGATTTGGTCCAAATGCAATTACCGACATGATTGATCCACAATGGGGATTAATCCTATGAATAAAATAACAATAATAATAAGAATACTCTTTGCAGTTACATTATTTTAACACTCCCCCTTAACAAGAAGGGTATTCTTCAACAGCATCAGGCGAGAGAGGTCTGCATCATCAGTGGCATCAGGAGGACAGTATCATCAATATCATCTTGGAACATTGGCTGGCAAATTTACAAGTCATCGGAAGTTTTCTTCATCGGCAACATCATCATTCTCGAAAGAATGCCATCATCATCTGCATCAATATGTATCAATAAAATGATACCTCATCACAGCACTAGGCTGGCATATCACAGTACTACACTGGCTCAATGTCACAGCTGATAAGCTGGTAGCTCAGTGTCAGTCACATCTTGCTTTACGTCTAACAACAAGGTCAGAAGCAAGGAATCATCTTGCTTTACGTCTAACAACTAGGTCAGAAGCAAGGAACACATCAACATCTCGCTTTACGTCTAACAACG
>JASDQU010421115.1:0-10132 GCA_032191745.1 Picea mariana
GGATAAAGTTAGCTTTGGTTGGCTTGGGATTATTAGCTTGGTTAGAGTGGCTTTGAGATTTGCTTTGTCAAGATAGATTGTGAGTAGCTATCAGATCCATGGTTTCAGAATCCTTGGAGCAAGAAGTGTGTGGGGAACGAAGGAAAATTGGAAGGGACCTTACGACATCAAGGCCATGGTTGTAATCTCTCTTTCACATTTAATATGATACAGTAATATGATTCTTTCCTATAAAGCTTGTTGTGTTTTATTGTATGATAAATTGATCATCACATACATAGGTTTATATTGAGTTTATGCTATTACTATCACTTTGGTTGGTTGCGTTCTTTTGCAGGATCATCATTGTATGAGCATTGGAACGAAGCTAGGATGGCGATGGCGAGAGGAAACGACATTTAAATGGTATGTCACCCATCCCTCTTTGGTTAGTAAATTCAATATCTAAAAATTAAGGAAAACATCATGTTCTGGTGTGTTTTGTTCTAGATCCGGGTGGATCTAGGGAGATCAGTTAGTGTCCGCACCTACCGATTTGTCCAATAACACTTATTCATTTGATTTACCTGCGTGGCTGGGGATATAGGAGTCTAGCCCAAGATTTTTCTGTATTCAATCACACTTTTAAAACCATGCTTGTAACCAAGCTTTAGGTCCTCCTCGGTGGCAGCAATGTCGAACATATTTAAATGCAATGCATAACACCATTAAAAATACCAATAACAAAAACATATATTTGTTCACTACTGTTAAATAAATATTAACCACGGTTAATCATTTAAATCTTAGTATTCAAGATTTTAGTTTTTTGTAGCCACCTTGGCCTAGTTTATATTGGTCGTGTTTTTCCACTCTGGCCTTTGTTTGTTTGGAGGTGTCTAGTAGCCTACATATGGAATTTTTGAAAAAAAATAGATATTGGAATTGTTACTTAAAACAGGAAAGAAAAACATAAATGCTCATATTTCACTGATAATATGACATGTGTTGTACCTTGCTTGACCAGATCGTGGTTGTTGTCCTTGTTTTTTAAACAAGTTCTCCTTTGCATCCTCTATTAGCACCTTCCATTCTTTCTCAGGAACCATGGGAGGGCGCTCGTGCTTGAGGTCTATTTGCAATTTATCCCTATACTAGGCCCTAGTGTATTTTAAATTCTCGTTGGCTAACTTTGTAACCACTTTCTTGTTGAAAGTGTTGTCGAACAAGTTTACCATGTGATCTATTAAATCATCTTTCTTTTTGCTATCTTGGCCATTCCACAGTGTGCGAATGGTGGGGCCAAACAGCTCCAATGCTTTGTCATGTAAGTTTCTATAGAAAAAATTGTTTCTTGCAAAAACGTGTTATCCATTAATTTATAATAATCTCAACAAATGTCCATTTCAATTTCATGAAAAAACTGAATCAATTAATGGGATAATTACCTTCAATCTTCTGAATATTTATCGAACCACATGCATCATCCACCAGAAAGGTGACATCTAGTGATCCAGTGCTTTTAATTAGTTCTTCTCCATGCAGAATACTATCTTTTCCATCTACACTATGTTCCTCTCTGGAGTCATCATGTGGAGTCCCAGGCTCCGACATGTCATGCCGGTCAAAATCATTTCTCTCATCAATGGATTCAAGGGGAACCTCAGGAGGCTCAAAAAGCCTCACTTTCACTTTGTTATGTCAACCTTTTTTTTTCATTGTACCATCACTGCTACCTATAGAAGTTGCAGGATTGATAGGTTCCCCACGCATGGGGTTTAAAAACTCCTACAAATGGAAAAAATTTCTTTATCAGATCATATACAAAATAAAAAACTAAAAAACGGATATGAAATTGTTATAGCTAATAAAAACATGTGAAGATGCCACTTACCCCAAAATTAGTTATTGTATTTTGTAGCTCTACAATTCTTGCCAAGTCCTCCTGTGACAGGGGTCTTTTGCTAATCAAACCTAGATATTCTATGTTAGCCTTCTTCAAGGCATTCATTACAGTTGTCATTGGGTCAGTCGAATAAAATATTTCGCCCTCATCAATATCCTTTGTGGGAGTCTTCCCACATTGACCATGCCACAATACATTGATGAATAAAATTAATGAGATGAACTTTAACAATTGAGAAATTTAGTTATTGTAGTCATAAGTTGTTACTGTATTTAACATTTACCTGGTGAGGCATTGTGGGTGGCTTTCCACGGTCACCCTGGACAGATGTAAAGGGTGATTTTTGGACACGATCACCCTGGATATATGTTGACACAAAAAATCAATCAACAAAATTTATGAAATTCACCTATAACATTAAAAAAATGAAATATTGCAGTAATATCATAAAAACAATAACAAAATTTCAGAAATTTAGTTGTTGTAGTCATAATTTGTTATTGTATTTAACATTTACCTGGTGAGGCACTGCAGGTGCCTTTGCACGATCACCCTAGATAGATGTAGTGGGTGAAACTCAGACACAGTCACCCTGGACAGAAGTTGACACAATAAATCAATCAACAAAAGTTATGAAATTCACCTGTAACATTTAAAAAATGAAATATTGGAGTAATATAAAAAAAAAAAAAAAAATAATGAAATTTCAGAAATTTGGTTGTTGTAGTCATAAGTTGTTATTGTATTTAACATTTACCTGTTGAGGCACAATGAGTGCCTTTCCACGATCACCCTGGAGAGATGTAGCGGGTGATTTTATACCAAGGTCACCCTGGAGAGACGTAGCAGGTGATTTTATACCACGGTCACCCTGGACAGATGTTGACACAATAAATCAATCAATAAAAGTTATAAAAATCACCTGTAACATTAAGA
The DNA here is from genome assembly GCA_032191745.1 of Picea mariana. NCBI lineage: Eukaryota > Viridiplantae > Streptophyta > Pinopsida > Pinales > Pinaceae > Picea > Picea mariana. Next base: position 2,822 of record JASDQU010421115.1, read on the forward strand.
AAATGAAATATTGCAGTAATAACAGAAAAAAAAATAATGAAATTTCTGAAATTTAGTTGTTGTAGTCATAATTTTTTATTGTATTTAACATTTACCTGTTGAGGCGAAGTGGGTGCCTTTCCACGGTCACCCTGGATAGATGTTGAGACAATAAATTAATCAACAAGATTTATGAAAGTAATTGTAAAAAAAATTATGCAGTAAAAATTTGAAATATTGTAGCGATAAATTGTAACAATGATTGATCAAAGGTTGAGTTGAATGGTATGTAATATATTTACCCCCATAGTCGCACCCCCTCCATCTATTCGATTTAATTTGTAATTGATCAACAACTCTTCACCTGGAACTATTGTTTTTGTTGCACATACAAATATATGATTTCCTTCGTGTGCCTCAAATATGCAATTCGGTTTCTTAGTTGTTGCCACTAGTTGTGTACTATTTATAAAGCCCGCAATGTTTCCAGTAGCTTTTGGCCTTCCATCAATATACATAGTTGTCCCTTTATTTTACTTATTATCTAGTAGTTGTATATAATTTGCGACAACTCGGTATCTCTGCATACTTTGCGTATATCGGACCAACATCAACCAGTGATTGTATTTGTATAATGGTCTGACATACTCCATCAATTCAGTTACAGTTCCATAGCCAACCTTTATGCCATCCATGGAAAATAACCCCAATCCATGTAAGGACGAAGGAGCAATGCGATACATCCTCCCACCGATGAAGAAATATGTGTCCACTTTAGGTAGCTCCTTAGGTGCCCATCGTTGTACTAGATGTTTATACCTCAAGGGCAACTCAATGTCACCTATTCTCTCAGCATCATAATTACACGACCCTCCATTGGAAATAAAAAATTGCATGCGTATACGAAATCTTTTCCTTACCTTTTCCAACCTAGTTGATATAGAACCGGTAGATCTAGTACAACACGTCTCACTTTCAACCTCTCTTAGTATATCTTGATCATCACTTGAGGAATATATATCCAAAAGATACCTATTTGGTGGTACCTACACTTGTTAAAACAAGAAGATAAGTTATCGTGCCAATATACGTTGTTGGTACCAACATAGTTGCATATAGTTGCATAAGTTGCATTGTTGCATAAAGTTGCATATAGTTGCATATAAGTTGCATAAAGTTGCATATATTTGCATATCCCCCGACACTCAGTGGAGAAATGGATTTGATACCCATCAAATATTTCGAGTGGGTATCGATAGTTTGGAAATCCATGATCCTAGAATTTCACATATTGGGAAAGCACCTTTAGTGGCTGGTGGGGAATGGAGGAAAGGTTCGAGTTGGCAATAATGTTGGGGTTGGTTGTGATAGATATTACAATATTATCGAGTTGTTGTTTAATCCATTGTATGCATAGGGTGTAATGGTTTTGATGAAGTTGTACAAACTATAAAGGAAAGGGTTGTGGTCTTCTATATGGAAGACTGTGAAGGCATTGAACCTGAGAGGAGACAATGGGATGGAAGGCGGGGGTTTCCTCTCTCGATATTTTCCAAGGACCTAAGACCCATACCCAGCACTACAAATATCCTATTGATTCCCATACTCCCACTTGAATTCCAAAGATACCCTCGAGAGGTCATCTATGGTGGTTTGAGGTGTCATTCATGAAATTTGAGCCCTAGAAGTTGCATAAAACCTTGAGAGATTGGGTGTGCTAGTTTGAGGTGTCATGTTTTGCCATGGATGCCTAGAAGCTTTGTACTTAAACTAAGCCTTGGGTTCCCCCCTCAACCATATCAAGGCCTTCAGACCCATAGCTAATGCTCAAAACCTTGTGAGAGCACTAACATCATTTCTTAGAGGCCAAGGATACCCCTCTGAGTTTATGTGTGGTACTTTGAGGCATTTCTCATGTCACTAGATGACTCAAAGATTTATTTAGAACCTAAGGCATGGCCTTCTTCCCTATATCATTTCCAATACCTTGAGACACATACCCACTACTCAAAAACACCTAGTGGCATCGACATCCCCAAACATAGCTTGGAATACCCTCAGAAGGCCTTGTGTGGTTATACGAGGCATCCTTATTGGCCCCAACTCATTGAAATCTTCCTTTAAGGCCTAAAGTTCATGTTTCCTCCATTGACCATGTCAAGGCCCTGAGACCCATACCTAGTGCTCAAGAATGTCAGTGTTACCTATATACCTAATTGGCAAGGGATGCCTTCAAGAGGTCATTTGTGGTGGTTCAAGGTGTCATTTATGGGAAGAATAAGAAGTGGGTTGCGAAGAATATTGTAGCAAAGAAGAGAAATAGAGGACTTGGTGACTGCACATCAAAATAACCCTTCACATCCTTTGGCAGTTGAACTCAAGGATAAATATGAAGCACTAAACTCTTTGGTTGTTGTTTTTGAAGAAAAACCTCTCAAATCCAGCCATGTAAAGCATGATGATAAGTCTTGAAAGGATTCTTCAATACAGGACCAGCCAATCCTTTTATCACATGAGATATGAGACCTTGATATTGCAAATCTGGAATGTGATGATAAAGCTCTTGAAGAGATTGTTACACCTCAAAAAGAGGAATGTATTGTAGATCATGATAGGAAGAATGATGAAGGCCTTGAAGAGTTGGTTTCACTTCATGAAGAAGAGTCGTTAGCACATCCAAAGAATGAATAGCTTGAAGAACCCATTGCATCTCAAGAAGAAGACTTGAATAATGAGAGTTGTGAAGTTTCTATTGAGGATGATGTACTCTCTCTTGTTCCTAAAGAAGAATATGCTCTTACCTACTTGCATGAGGAAGAAATTTCAATAGCCACCACATTTTCCATCCTCAACAAGGGTTTGGTAAGTCATTGTGATATTCCATTTCAAATTTATAAATATAGTGAAAAATCTTTTCAAGATTTGAAAAGGATACATCCTGAGAAGAAACCTTGGAAGATGAAGATTTTTGAGATGCTGCCATTTTCTTATTTGATGAAAAACATGGTAGCCAAAACCATGATGACATTGTCACCTTTTGCTTGGTTAGGAGACCTAGATGGGATATAGATTGTTGTTTTTTTCTTGGAGATCCCATCGAATATGACATAGATAACAAGAATGTGATGGCAGAGGGCATGGATCTACACCTTCCATTTCCAATCAACTTTGAGGGCAACTTCATGAGGTATGAGAAGAACAATTCAAATTTTTTTTCTCTTGATTTGCGGCAGGCTGTACCCAAAGGATGTTGAGGTAGGTGAAGCACTTTCTATTGTTCTTGGTCAATATCATTTTGATTTTAGTAGGCAAAGAGCTTTTTTTCTTCATGAGGAAAAATTTCATCATAAAATGATGGTTCATAAAGAAAACTTCTAGCCATTTTCCCTTTTTATGCACAAAAAATCATCATAACTGTGCATTTTTGGGGCTGCCATATACTTGGAATAGCAGCATGGACAATGTGTGATATATGGTACCATGTTTCGGCCATCCATAAGGGGGTATAAATCTCTAGAATATGATCTAATTTATTATTTTTAGATCTGAACTCACCTACCATATGACATGTAGAGGATTGATAGAGGTCAGTGAAAGAGAGCAGATAATTTTTGCAGATTTATGTTGAAGCCGCTTTCTAATCCCTTGTTGCTTGAGGCTATGACATTGAATGTTTATGGAAGCAAGGGAAGGTCAATGTAGCTTTCCAATCAGCCTTTGAAGATGCCTTTTGTATGTTCTAGTTATGATTGATTATTTGAGAGTGGTTTGTCCTATTCTTATCCCAAAGATTGTTTGTATATCGACCCTATTCAATAGTGGATGGACTTTTCATGTAGTGGAATAAATCAACCCGGGTATGAACTTGAAATTCCATTATGTCATCAGCGATCATACTCATTCTTCATAAACACATCTTTAGAGGTTCCATCATACACATGGGGGCAACTCACTATTTCAATGTTTTGGTTTATTAACAAACATGGAGAGATTTCTCATGATTTATGATCCGATTGCATGGTTACATTGGCTCTTTGATTACAATTAGAATTATATCTTAATATTGTTAGAGTAAGCTATGAAGAATAAATTCGATGTGTGCATTGTGCAAGCATTATGTTTTATTTATGCTTTAATCCCTTTGGCATCTTGGCTCATGCCTTATTTGTACACCCTCTTGAAAGTGAGTAGTTAGATCTGAGCACTCTCAATTTTCTTTTTAATAAATTCAAATTGGAGACTGGTACTGGGAGTGACAAAGATGTGAATGTTTGGATCCATCACACCATCTATTTCCAGCGTTCCTAATTTTTTTGCAGGTACATCATGCACATCGACAACTCTTAGAGATTCTGGAGTTCTCTTGCACCCTGCAAGAGTGTGTAGTCGCCATATGGAGCCAAATTTTACAGCCTGAAAATGCAAGGTTCATTCGCATTTTCAGAGGCATTGTTTTCAACAACACTTTACTCGGAGATGTGAACTTTGGGAGCTTGGTACGTGTCATTAGCATTGTATTTCCAATCTGGTTTGAGCATCATCTAGTTTATCATGCATAGGAGAAATAGTTATGGAGATCCATGTGTTACCTTTTCTTTCACATGTTGGAGCATGTCTACCTGTTTGAAGGTGTGTTTTGTTATTCATTTCACGTAGTTGGATTCACTATTGCACATGTGTAAATTGTTCACCATTTGGGACACTTATCTACATATTTTGATGCATGTTTCTCCATTGGAGGATGCCTTTGGGGGTGTCTTCATAGTTCTCAAGCATGAATTACATATTTGTAGGCATTCCTCACCACCAAAGTGTCATCTCACAATGTATGAGGCATAAATTACATATCTGGGGGAAATATGGACCCCTTGGCACATTCCACTGGCAAGACTACATACATGAAGATGAGAACCCACCTTCTGAGGAGGTATTGGAGAGTTTTACGGCATACTTGATGGCCAAATGCACACTCTTAGAGGAATGCCCTTCATTGGAGGGGTATAAATTGACTTGCTGACCATCCTAGAAAACCTTAATCATGGAAACATCACAAGAGAAAAGAAGAGTTCCACCTTTTGAGTCTTGTATGGCATAATTCATAGTGAATGGAGGGGTCATAGTGAATGGAGGGGTTATGGTATATTTTGAGGGAACATTCAAATTATGGGATTGACACATGTCAGCAATGAAGCATCTAACACTTCCTCCAAGTCTAAAAAAGCACCTAGATGAGGAATGCCTTGCAAGAGAGAAAGATATGTGTCACTCTAAAACTATTGCATCATTTCTTTAATGGATTTGGTGTCTTCATAGTTCTCAAGCATGAATTACATATTTGTAGGCATTCCTCACCACCAAAGTGTCATCTCACAATGTATGAGGCATAAATTACATATCTGGGGGAAATATGGACCCCTTGGCACATTCCACTGGCAAGACTACATACATGAAGATGAGAACCCACCTTCTGAGGAGGTATTGGAGAGTTTTACGGCATACTTGATGGCCAAATGCACACTCTTAGAGGAATGCCCTTCATTGGAGGGGTATAAATTGACTTGCTGACCATCCTAGAAAACCTTAATCATGGAAACATCACAAGAGAAAAGAAGAGTTCCACCTTTTGAGTCTTGTATGGCATAATTCATAGTGAATGGAGGGGTCATAGTGAATGGAGGGGTTATGGTATATTTTGAGGGAACATTCAAATTATGGGATTGACACATGTCAGCAATGAAGCATCTAACACTTCCTCCAAGTCTAAAAAAGCACCTAGATGAGGAATGCCTTGCAAGAGAGAAAGATATGTGTCACTCTAAAACTATTGCATCATTTCTTTAATGGATTTATTTTCCCACAATGAGGAGCGCCCTACTCCAAGGAGGCTACAAGACATTTTGTTGATATTTGATTATTATTTCTTGGAGGAAAAGATGGATCTATTACCTGCTAGAGTATTCTTTGTAGTATTTTATTGAAAATTTGTTGAAGGGAGAAGCTATATAAGGAGACTTCCTCTCATTTAAGAGGTGTAAATTCAGGGGGGGAGAAAACCCCCCTAAGGCCAAAGACTTTGTAATTGCAAGTGAAGGGAGCAAGGGTTTGATATATTGGAGATTCCATTTTCTTCTTTCTTGTGGAGCTCATATGTATGTAAGGTTTCCATTTATGTATTCCTACCACATTGTTTTGTAGAGGGTTGTTCCTTGTTGAAAGACAAGTTGAAGTGTGGTTGTAAAACCCTCTTTAAAGTTTCACCCCTTTTGTATTAGATCTGAATCTCAATGTAATAAGGGGTTGTTCATTCAATAGAAGGCTATTTGTACTGCTCAGATTTTATCTTTAATGCATTATATGCCTACAATAAGTTGCATCCAAGGCGGAGAGGGGGGATGAATGAGATTGAACTTGACCTTTCCAAGCTCCACACAGTCAAAACTATTAGAAAAACAAGACCGCGGAGAAATAAAATAAAAAAAATGCAGAAACAAAACACAGAAGATACACAATACAATAGAGACACAAATTTACGTGGTTCACCTAGTGTGGGCTACATCCACCAGAGAAATTTCCAGGTCCTTCCTTTATTATTATCCAGCAAATGAAGGGATACAACCTACAGCAAAACCCGTTCTAACTTTCTCTTCTATCTCTCATAGTCTCCTCTCTCATAATACAATACTCACCATAATGCATAGCCGCAATACATTTCCGTCATAACAGAGGGTTGACTTTTAGGGGAAAAAAACCTAACATAATTTCTACCATTAGATCTGCGACCTTATAATGAACGGTCCAGATTTACAATGAAATTACAATATACATTTACAAGGAAATATTTCCTTCGGGGGCTTCTCCCCCGAGCCCCCCCTCTGCACTCCCTCGCGTGTAAGAGTGTACATACTTTTGGGGTGTAAATTCTTCATGGGGTATAAACAAGGCTGAAAGCAAGGTCCTCAAAATTAGGAAGATAATCAGGCTCCACAACCAATAATCTCCCACTTGGAGACTGATCTCAACAACTCCACCGCTGTTGTATATGTTGGACTCTGAACCTTATTGGACCTGGAAAATTTCTCATCTTCATCTTCATTCTTGAAGACCAACTGAAACTATGTAGGAACTTAGTTTCTCTCTAGTTACTCCCTTTGCTAACATGTCTGCAGGATTCTGGCTAGTGTGTATCTTTTCCAACTTCAAATGTCCATCTTCCAAGGTGGATCGTATGAAGTGGTACCTCAACTGTATTAGCTTAGTCTTCGAATGTAGGGCTGAGTTCTTTGCAATATGAATTTCACTCTCACTATCACAGTACAACCTGCTATTCTCCTG
>JASDQU010421117.1:0-10047 GCA_032191745.1 Picea mariana
TCTTGTTCTTTGTACCATAAGATACCTTAACTTTGGGACGAAGTTTCCTGAAGGGTGGGTGTATGTAATGACCCTTAACTATTAAGATGGTTAATTTAATAATAATCCTAAAGATTATCTAAATTGTATTTATATCAATAATAATAATTCTAATTGGATATTATTAAATAGTGTATATCAGGGTTAATGAATAATTAATTATTAAGTGAGTCAATAATTGATTAAGTATTAAATTAAAGGTTAAAAATGAAAAATAATGTTAAATGGGGTTACGTATCCCATAAGGGATAACGTAACCAATACGTAAAAGGGAAACATAAATGAATGGATAAGGCATTAATTAAGGGATAAGATTTTTGGTGGGGGAAGTAAATGGAAGGGCGGTGAAGGATGCATAAGGGAGGGAGAAGGATTAGGGAGGAGAGGGGGATTTCATTTTCATGCATTGGATGAGAAGGGAGAATGGAGAGTTTTGGGAGAGTTAGTTTATAGTGGGATTTACAGTGCACCGGGGCTGCAGAGGTTTTGGGCTCGGAGGGCTAGGACATCCATTGATGTCCTAGGGCTAAGCGTACTAGTCGGTAGGGTGGCTGGTTTTGGGGTGTCCTAAGGAGAAGGTTCAAGCGAAGGGAGCAAGCGGCTGCAGATAGCATCAGATTCAGGTTAGTTATGAATCTTTAGAATTAAATTGTTAATAAATTTTTGAAATTTCAGATTGAATATGCTAGATTGAGTGAATTTTAAATTTACTGCTCTTTTTAATTCAATGGTAGTTTAAATGAAATGACGGTCTCTACAATTATGGAACAGGTGGGTGACCAACAATATCCACTTGGATCAATCCTTCCCCCCTTAGGAAGCAATGGTATCCATTGCGTTGAGTTTTCGGGGAAGAGGGGAAAACATTTTATGAATCTGAATCTTGATGAGATGTGTGCCTTATTGGAGAAGTTTTGTTGCTTGGTCTGTGGAAGGTTGTCATGAACCTGTTGTTGGTGGGGTTGAATCTGTTCCACCAACTTGTTGTCTCTAGGCTTGACAGGGAAGTGTGTAGGCACCATTGCAGGTGAAGAAACAATATCTATTTTTTCTTCTACAATATTCTTCTGTTGGATAGAAGGTGTTGAGGTTGCAGTAGTTGTAGTGGCTTTATGTATGTCCTTTGAAAATAGTGTGGAGAGGATCAATTTTGGAGTATGATAGATTACCTTGTAGCACTATTTTTGCATAACACTAGTCAAAACTACCTTTGGTATATGATAGAGCTAACCTCCCAGAGTAATAATGGCACTACGGGGTCTAGACTCATACACAACATGATGTTTCCACATATATGGTTGGCCCAAAAAAACATCACAGACATCAAGAGGGGAAACATCACACACTACATCATCTTTGAATGGTTGGATTCCATAGGACATGCGGCACTGTTGGATGACACGGAGATCTCATCCATGGTAAAGCCACTTGATGTTGTATGGATTTGGGTGTGGTGTTGTCGACAACCCTGACTGTTTGATGACCTCAACTGAGATGAGTTTCTTCTGGCTATCATTATCAACAATGAAATGAAACAGGGTCCTCTTCACCCACATTTGTTAATGGAAGAGGTGCTCCTCCTCTTAAGCATCTACTGGTTCTTCTAGTTGAATTGTTGTGGTCACGATAGTAGCAGTGGGGTCTTTGTCGATGATCTTTTTGTTTTCATTATTTTCTAGATCAAATTATGAATCAGGGTTTGGCTCTATTTTTTTTACCTTGGCCACCAATGACTATTTTTAGAAACATTCATCGGTATTGTGCCAAGGTATTTTGTGGAAGTCACACCACTTCCTAGTGTCATTCTTCGTCTTTCCCTTACCCTTTTTTCCCTATGTCCTGAATTGGTTGTCTTTCCCTTACCCTTCTTGTCCTATTTCCTGGAATTTTTGTCTAGAGGTTGTTGGTAAGGGTCATCTTTGTCATGTTTTGGTTGTTGTGGATTTGCATACCCAAATTCCCACTTGTTCTGGTGCCTAAATTTCTGCTCGATTTTGACAGCATATCGATAGTCAACTCCCAATGATGAGATGTTTGGGAAATCCATTTTGGTTTGGATGTACCTATTTAGAGCCTCATGGTATTTCAGAACTAGATTCCTCTATGAGTCTTTGATACCCAGCTTGGTGCGCAAGGTATGGAAAGTATTTGTGAACTCAGACACTCTTTGGCTCTTATCTTGCCGCAATGTGGTCCATCTCATGTATTGGTCTTCATAGTTATCAACAAGGTAGTATTGTTCCTTGATCGCATCCAAAAAAAAATCCCAAGTGGGCTCAGCCCCATATATTCTAGATTCCTCTGTGGAAATTTTCTCCTAGTAAGTTTTTCACCAATGTTTGACATGGGGGAGAGCCTTGAGGAGTGCGAAGGTGATCTTTTCCCTGTCACAAAAATTTTGAATAGAGAAATAACCTTCTAATAGATTTAACCATTTTTCTAAGGCATCTGCATCTGTCTGACCTTCAAATACGAGGATATCAAAATTAACTTGTATCTTGAAGGGAGAGGTTCCTCCAAAGTGATCGCTTGATGAATATGTGCATGTTACTATCAGCAGACGTTAAAGGATGTGGAAAATATTCTCCATCATTTTGTCCCTCTATCACTCCAGAGCTTTCTCAAGAAATAGGTTAATAGAATCTTCTGATCCTTTGTTTTTCTTTTATGTCACCATCGATGGTTTCTTGGGCGTGCGAAAGTGATTTTCCTCAAGAGAGACAAGTTTGATACCCAACTAGCTATACTCAGACCTCGTTGGGGACATGTAATAAAAAATGATCAAGAGGAGCCTACTCTGATACCACTGATACGGATTATGTTCGGAACGAAATGAAAGCAGAGATATTACAATGAAATACTCATGAAAATTGCCAGAAATAGAGTGATACAACAATACATGATTTCTATTAATGAAAGAATTGTACATAGACAATAAAAATAGAGAGTGCAAGACTCGCTAGAATGGTGGTAGCTTTATCTCTGAGAAGAGATGTGACAGATATGCTCATTCGCAAGAAGAAGCTGACTACAATGAGGCTCTAAAGGAATTTTTATGATAAACATGAATGCAAAAACCCTAGACATCCAAAAACCTAACCCTAGAATATGAAATGCCAAAAGTCATGTGGGCCCCATTGGGGTAATTTAGTACATTAACTTCCCATGGTCATAACTTTTGTATATAATCTCCTTTTTAGGCGTGTGATAGATCGTTGGAAATGTATTTTCTATAGCTATGCATTATACTATTAAATTGTGACTTCTTCTACAATTTGACTATGGTAAGCCAAGAAAACACTATTTAGAGCCCCAAAACGGCCCTGTAAGTACAGAAAAATGTACTGACATGATAACTTTCAAAATAAGCCAGTTGGAATAGGTGGGTGGCCACCAATATCCAATTGAATATTGTGTAGGGATTTAGAATAGCCACGCAAGTGTAGAACCCAAAATTTCAAAGAAATGTCCCCATTGCAGAGAAACATGTTGAACTAAAAATTGTCCAGATGAGCCTATTGGAATATGGAACAGGTGGGTGGCCACCAATATCCACTTGGATCGGGAGTAGATGTGGAAAATAGGGGTGACATCAAAAAGTTTTTTTTTCTATATGTTTGTATCTCTTGGTTAAGTGGTGTGCTACTCTTTCCTAGTGAAGGAGTATAGGAGGATCTTCTGCTTTTTTTTTGGTCTATCTATATTAAGGAATTTTTTGTTGGGTTGTCTTTCCCATGAAGGTTTCCCAGGATAATTTGTGTGTCTCTATTGTTTATGTGATTTCCTCTCTTTYGATGATTGTATYTATACATCTAATGTGCTAAATGAATATAATAATAAAGAAGAACCATAATTTCTATATGTATAAGTAAAACATCAACAGTAAGGACTTTGGCAAAGTATCACTCTGGGAAACATAAGGCACAAAGTGTGGATTTTTCYCGAAGGCTGAAGGCCAGAGTGACGTCAGTAGCTGGCGTGCCCAATGTACATAGTGGGAKTTTGATCGCATGACCAAGTCATCGTGTGTCATMTTATGRCTAAGCCACATGTCTTGTTGACTCATCGTAGATGGTATAGGGTTAGAGAGATGGGTACCACGTGTCAAGGTGGCATCATCGCCATGTCTCTATCAGGGAGTAGATGGTAATAGGGTCACCCATGCAAGAACTCCATGTATGCAAGAGGGAACCGCTCTGGGATTATGGGACTTCGTAACTCCAGGTGCTTGGATTGCTAAGATGAAAGCTCCAAAAAACATCGAAGGCTGGAGCCACGTGGCAGGATTCTGGGGTTTTGAGACTCTGAAGAATTTCGAGTAGATAAAAGGGCATTCAGTGCTAGAGCATCGAACATCGAAATCCCTTAAGCCTATGCATTGAACGAGGTTGGATCTTAGCCTTTGGATTTAATGGTGGATTGATATCCACCGTAGATGCAGGAGTGTTAGGGAAATCAGGGACTTCGGGACTCTGGGAATGTTTCAGAAATGGACAGGAAGGACAAAGGGTCGAAGGCCTGGTAATCGCGAAGGCATGTGTAACATTCCTTGTAACTGCCCCTCCAGTGGCCATGTCATCACTAAAGGATGACAGCTGAGGTCGAGTTTGTGCTAGGTGGGATGGTACAAATGAGTTGGAACCACATGGGTGCCACATGGTCTTGCTGACAGGCATAGGTGACACACCATCAACTGGAAGGTCAAATTCAAACCAGGGTTATCTAAATAACCCAATTCATTTGGAATGAAATGACCCAACGGGTTTAATGGCTCAGTTGGCCAACCAAAGTCCTAAAAATAATAAAAGAAACGAAACTAATCTATAAAGATATGATATTTAATAATATAATAATTACAAATGTTCAAATGGAAACATGAATATGTGCATATGATTATAAACAATTTATGTACAGTGTACAATATTTGCTTGACATCTTGAGAAACAAGTATTTTTTGAAAGTGTTTATATAAGAGATAAAGAAATCATATACATTTTTCTGTTTTCTTTTGAATGTCTAAAGATCTAAAACTATTGAATGCTAATCAAATAATAATTGAAATAGGAGTGCATAAACAGTCAAAGCTAATTCATGTTGTTCTTATTTCAAAAAAAATTAACTAAATAACAAGTAAACTAACCTGTAACTAATCGACTAAGCTTAATTTATCTTCCTGCATAATTCTAGCTCCTAATTGTCCATCCTACGAGCGAAACCTGTAAAAGAACAGTGCTAATGCTCCTAGAATAAATTCAAAGATGCATTGGAGCGAGTATATAATGATAGAATGATAAATGTACAGATCTGGTGATCTTATAATAATGAACACTTATAATAAAGGAAACTCAATACAAAGCATTCATATAATCCATCATCCAATATCCAACATAAATCAACAATATTTAAATGGCAAATTGATCACAGATGTAATATGGAACAACAAATTGCAAACATAATTAAAGTGATTAATAATATGAAATACCATACGATAGCCAGACTAAATCTGCATCAAACATTACCATATTTCATAAGATGGAGGCAAAAACATAATTGGGTAAGCATCAGACAGGTCTAAAGCCAAATGATGAACAACTTCTCCATAATAGTTTTCAAAAATTATATGTCCATAATGTATCCCAACAAAATATATATTCACTACTAAGAGTGACCACTATTTAAACTATCTTAGGATTCACATACTCTTATCATGCAATATAGAGTGCAATCCCCAAAAAATAGATAGTATTACAAAAATAGTGAAACTAGAAACCACTCCTGTATGAGTTGGTGTGTCAAAATAAATCAAAATTTTATCAACACAAAAGAAAGAAACTATTGAATAATAGAGCTTATGATCCAAGATGTTTTCTCCATGTAATCAGCATCATAATCATCAATTTCTTGTAGATGGAAAAGAAAATTTGATATTCAGAAAATAATGCTAACTAATATTGAGAAACAGACTGGCTACAAAATCATAGATTATGTAGCTAGTCTTATTATTAACAAAGGAAATAAAAATTGAATCTTCCTATTTCGATTTTTCATAATAAAATGTAATAAAATCAAATAAAATCATTTTTACCATTAGAAATTAGAAAATGAAGGATCAGACAGTTCTGAATTTATGATGGATTTGAAGTTGGTTGTATTTTTTATGATTATATTACCAGATCTCTTGGGTCTTTTCTTTTCCCTTTCTTTGTGTTCTTTCAACTCTTGGTTCTCTCTTTCCAGTAGAGAATTCCGAGCAACTAGACATTTTACTTGATCCTGTAACAACGGGATGTCCCTGTAATAGCGTTCTATGCAATATAAGCAATTGTCACAATGTACTGGTGTAATTGCAGACTGATGTGGAATGTATTCAGCAATGGGTATCTTGTGATTTTGTGTGCCTTGTTTCAAGTTATGACTAATGCTAACAAAACCTTCTTGGCCTTTTAGACATGGGGGTAATCTAGACACAAAGTCATACTGTTCAACTTGAGCAGTAGTTTCGTTCCCGGGACATTGGTTGTCTAAATCTTCCTGAGCAAGGAAATTATTTATCTCTTGATCTGAACACTGATCATTGACCTTGATCCTTTTTTTTATTCCTTAAACTCCTAGATATTAATCGACTAGACCTTTTATTCATAAAATTCAAATCTGATCTTTGCTTTTTCTTACCCTTATGAATTTTCCTTGCAGTAGGATTATCATTATGATTCTGATTAAGTTCATTCACAAGAATAGGGGAAGATTTTCCTTTTAATTCACCAACTACATGTTCCAATGATTTTMTGGGTGAAAACATACATCGTGATTTCTTAACCATGGGGGTTTTCAAAACAATAAACATAGATTCATTAATCTCACAGCCATCARGTGAATTGAAACCCTAAATTTCAATCACGAGACTATCAAAACTGGGATTTACATTTAAAGGTAGGTTCAGTGTATGGTCGGCCTGGGAAAAACCATTTCGGCTAAGGAAACTCTCCCAATTGTCTCTAATTTGTGATAGTTGAGAGATCAACAAGATTTTTATGAGCCCGTGATGAAAGAGGCTCGACAGAGAATTCATGCTCCGTCTCTTAAAACATTTTGACATTTTGTATAGGCTCATTAACAAGTAGAACAACATGTTCAAATCAATCCCTATGAATAATATAAGCAGTTGAATGTGGTATATAAATACCAAACCTTATCGACCTCTGCATGTTATAAATTGCTTCAAAATCAAAATAAGGTTGTGCCATCTAGTTTTCAAGTGGTTAATAGGAATACCTTTAGGGAAGAAAGTAGACTCGCGAGCAACCATGAACAGGTTCCATGGAACATATTCCATTTTGGCATTCTTAAACTACTTTTCACCTGCCTGTGGGAGTCTTGTTGCTTGGGCGACAGAGTCTTCTATGACCTCCAATTGCACATCCCCGACCTTGGTCCTAAACCCATCAAATTTCTGTGCAAAGGCGTGTGTGACCGCAAGATTGTAGCCATCGAATTTCTTGAGGAAGACATCCCAACCGTGAGACTTTAAATCATTGATGGCATCATTGTGGGAAAAAATATCTTGACATCCATTTGGTTCGATTTGAACCACAGGGGCCATGGACACCGTGAAAAGGCCACAAAATATATCACATAGAACCTGATAATGCTTCTTGAGACTTCTTCAATTTATGAAATTCTTCAATTCTTGGAGTACTATGATCCTGTAGATAATATTACTCAATGTATTCTTTGAAACTCCTCCAATTTTCACTCCTTGAATCCTCCCCAAAAGGAGGTTATAGAAAGAATGGTAGACTTTATTCAATTCTGATCTATTCAGAAGACCCAACTTGTACAGCATGCCCCGCGCTCAATATTTAACATCTGATTCTAAAACTCACCCAAAAGAAACTAAAGTCCATACTCTTTTCAATGGAAGTGGTCCCACTTCATTTGTATTATTTATGAATAAGTTATGACTATTTTACCCAGAACACCTGCGTATTGATTAGCTTCAGTACTGGTCACAAACCCTATCTTCCACAGAGTGTATCTCCATAATTATAGAAAATAAGGAGCTTAAATTTTTACCATAGGTACCTTGATATGTCTTCTCAATACCATAGTGATTTCACCATATAAATATTTATAGAAAACAAGTTATAGCAAAAATGGTAAGATGACCTGAAAATAACATACCTTAGAACACATCACCAAAAGACTTCATCCTCCCTTGAAATTCGGCCTTCTTTACTTCTTATTTCCTATGAAATTCAACTTGTATCAAATGAATGTATAATGATGTTTATTTATACCATTTATTCACTTCCTTTTAACATTAGGGCCGACCTGACACTTTCTTATTTTGTAATTCTTTTCTTCAACTATCTTAAGGGCCTACATGTACTTCCTTCTTCAATTCACTTTGTCATCTTAAAAAACTCGTTTCTCTTCAACCATGAGGATCCATGTGACATGCCACATACCACCGGAAACAACATGATGTATACTATCCATTCATGGGTGTTGTATGTGCATGTGCATTTTCCTTCATGTCCAAATACCTTTCTCAATATTGCAGTCTAAAACCCATGACTAGGGTTGACATCAATGACAACAACCAATCTTTCAACAATCTCCCCCTTTGTCATTGATGGAAACACTCATACTCCCCCTATCATCATGATCCCAATTTCTCTCCCCCTTTGACATCAATGGAAAAGGTTATAAGGGCTGCTCCCCCTAAGTTTAATGGAAAAATGTAACTCTCTTCTTTGGGGTTGCTCCCCCTGAACATGTGGCACTCAATAATAATTCATCCTTATTTTTGGTCTTTGGGACATTTTCTTCCTTAGAATCCTTTTGTGTGGCTTCTGTCTTCTCTTTCTTCTTCATGTCTAGGATGTATATGTTGTTTGGTCTTCTTGTTGCAGTTGCAATCAATCTTCCTGAGTTATTTTCTCTGATTTTACATTTTCGGGAATCAAACATAAGAGTGTATCCTTGATCACACATTTTACTAACACTGAGTAGATTATGATTCTAGTCTTCAACCAATAAAACATTCTTTTCTTTTACATTTTGTTTTCCAAGCTCTACTACACCTTCTCCAAGTATTTTGGTAGATGAGTCATCTCCAAATGCAACATTGCCACCCTTTCTCTTCAAGCTGATAAATTTGTCTTGATCCCCGGTCATGTGTGAAGAACATCCACTGTCTATGTACCATTCATATTCTTCTTTACATTCTTCAGCGGTCAATTCTATTCGACAATCTTCATTGTTTGGAATCTCTTTCCTTCTCCATACTATGGCTGGCATAGGGACATCTTCATTCATATATCTGCAATCTTGTGCTTTGTGACCAAGATAATTGCATCTGTAGCATAAAATACTTTTTTCCATCAACGGGTAAAATGAATTATAACTTTTGTTGACAAATCCACAATTATTTCCATATCTTCTGCTTACACCATTCATGTTTCTTGCATATTTGTTCCTTTCATTGATTCTGCATTTAATTGCCTTATGTCCAAAAATTTTGCAAGTATAACAATGACCAAGAAAGAAATTTTGATACCTGGGAGTAAGTGACCTTCTTTGTGATGTATTCCATTTGGGTTCATGATCTACTCTTCTATAGTTTCCTTCATACTGATTGAAGCTTCTTTGATTCCTGAAGGTAGGAGGTCTTCTTGGATATTCATCTCTTTTGTAATCATTCCTTCTTTCTGGTATCCTGGTCCACTTCTCATCAACTGTCTGTGTAGATCTTTCTTCAAGCTTCTTGTTGGTATTTGCATCTTCTTTGTATGAAGTTTCACCCATGCATCCAAGACGTGTTAATTCTTTTGGCACTTGAGAGTTTCTTAAGCTCTTCCTCAATGAGACAACTTCTTGTTCAAGTTTCTCACAATCTTCTTCTTTCCTTATCATTTGGACCTTCTTTACTTTTGTTATTCTTCTTGCTTCTTCGAGTAGAGTTTTCAAGGAAATAGTTTCTTCTCTTAGTTTCTGAAAGTATTC
>JASDQU010421118.1:0-10152 GCA_032191745.1 Picea mariana
CCTCCCCCATTTTCACAAAACCGTTGTTTTTTCAGTTTTGACACCTCGTCTTGCAAAGCGGATTCTGGGCAAATGAAGATGAAATTTAAAAAACCAAAAGAATTTTTTGTTCATAATGGGCTGAAGAACAAAAACCTCTCCCAATTTTTTCAAAGGTGCCACCAATTGGGAGAATCGAGGCTGTCTTTCATCCTGATTTTTCAGATTTCTGGTTTTTTCTGTTACAGTCCCGATTTTGCGGGAGCTGTTTCAGAGAGGTGGAAACGAAATTTGAGAAACTGAAGGAGGTTTTTTCTCCAAACAAGATAATCTACAATAAACTCCTTCATTTTTTTCACAGGTGTCATTGATTGGGAGAAATCAATGACTGAGCGTACCCCTATTTTTAGGAAATTCGGCCAAATTTGTAGTTCCAGATTTTTGGGGATTTTATGCTATTTTTGGCCAAGATTGCCCGGCTGTCACTGAAGGAATTCAAAATTGACATTGTTGATAGGGTTTTGGCCCCTTAAGATAGGATCCGATCCTGTTTTTGTGGAAACTGTTTGATCTTGTACTATTTTTAGTATTTCAGTTCCTGTTTGATAAGATCTTTGTTTTTGATGCAAAGGATATAAAACCTATGCTTTCAAGGTAAATGAGGTTGATCAGTCAGGGGACCATGATTGATTTTTTGTAAAATAGCTCACTGAGCTTTCTTTATTTTCATCAATTCAATAATACAGTCACAGCAGCTACATGATTCATGTGTCATTTTTGGTGGTGATGTTTTCCCCATTCACTGTAATTTGTTTCCATTGTATTTCTTAAGTCATTCATACTCTGAATTATGCAAAGAAGTTCGAAGAACAGAATTTGTTGAGACATACACTCTGTTTCTGGCTTTGACATAATAGTCAATGTTTTCTCCTCAAAGGTTAATTTCAGGATTCTTTATTGCTCTGTCATTCCCTGGTCCTCTCATCTCGCTCCTCTAAAACCAAAATCAAATTCAAAGAATCCACCAAGAGTGCCTACCTTGCCCTGTAAAGTTGTTTGTATAACTTGTTTTTGATTGAAATTCAGGTTGTGACCCCATTACCCAATGGACCTCTTTTCTCCTGTTCCAGCCAATCATTTAAAAAATCCAAACTCTGAACCCATTAGCTAGCCTAATATCTATTCAAACAAATCTATATCACACAGAGAGATCCCTCTCTGAGTCTTGGAGGGCTAGATCCAAGACTCGAAGTGGTTTTGATGTTGCCTCTGTGACTGCCTCCACAGCCTTGGGATTTATGGGTTAGCACCACACTAGAGGGATACATAACCGAATTTGTAGCTGAGAACCACCAGTCTTTCTCGTGGGCAGAGGTAATTTTCAAGAAAGATGAAAGAGGAAGGTTGTTGAGAGAAATCCCCCTGTGGATTAAGGTTTCCTTGGTGGAGGAAGGGATGTTGATTATGTCCCCAACTGAGATGACAGCGTAAACACCCTCGCTTGGGGTAAGGTAAGGCGGGGTGAGAGTCATGGCATGAGAGAGGGGAAGGATTTTTAGAAAAATGGGGGGGAAATAGTAAGAAATGGACTCAAGAGACAAGGGAGCCTTGAAGCAAATCCCCATAGTTGAAAAGTGGTGGCGAGGCAAGATCAAGAAAGCAACAAGACAGTCTGAGAATTTGAGGAAAGAAAGAAGATCGAGAGAAGTAGAGGAAAGACATATGGAAGAACTGTAGAAGATGAGAAGACAGGAACGACTGGCCAGTCAAATATTAAACGAGAGAGAAGCACGGAGAGAAAGAAGTCCCCAGGAGGTGGGACAAGAACGAGAAGCTACAGACGTAAGAGAGGAAGAAGCCATCATGAATCTTGGAGGAGAAATAGAAGATTCAATCCCAATAATAGGAGAGATCGGGAATCCGACCGAAGAGATCGTCCCAATGGAAGCTAATGAGACCCTCCAGATCAAAGAAAACCGCCCCGAAGCTAGTTTAACCAGCCCCGAATCACCCATACCCCAAGTGTCTTCTATACAAGCAGTAAGTCTGATACTACTTTCTCATGCTAGTTCTATTCCAATACAATTAATTAGTCAATCACAACCAGGAAGTGCGAGTACAGGGAGGATATTGGGATCCCCTAGTAGATTAAAAGCAGGACCGTTAGGATTCATATTGATAGGAACAACAAGATCAGCAATGGCCAACCTTGTGGGAGGTTCGATTGCTCGATACCCAGAATTTTGGGGTAAGGGAGATGAAGACGTTGAGCAGCATTGGTTCCTGTGTGAAGCAATATGGAGATCCAGAGGGACTCCGGATGTGAATAAGTTGGTCAAGTTCCAGACTACATTAATAGGTCATGCTCTCAAGTGGTACATGAATATCATTGAGCCAGGAGTGTCAGGGACGTAAGGTCAAGTGTTCACACTCAACCAGGTACGAACAAGGTTCATAGGAGAGTTGAAACTACCCCAATCAAAAAAACAGGTTCTATCTGAGTTACGCGAGATCCAACAGCGGGAAGGTGAATCGGCCTGGGAATATAGCCAGAAGTTCAAAGATGCCATAGGGAGGTTGGCACATCCAATCCATGAATAACATCAAAGGGAGTGGTACATCCAGGGGTTACTGCCTCTGACTTGGATTCCACTAACGCAACAGCGGATAGCTACGTTAACAGACGCCTTGGAACAATCGATGAAAATTGAAGCCATGGCGGGATACCCTGGGAACCTGAGAGTAACCAGACCCCCAATGGATGTGAATCTGGTGCAGCTACAGGGTCAGATATTGACACTTACAGAAAAGATCCAAGAACTGACGATATCCAGACCAGGACGACCACAGGTTTGGTGCACCGGATGTTATACGAAAGGTCATCTAGTGAATGAATGTCCACGAATAAGGGGAGTGGGACCCCCTCGGAATCCGATGGTAACCCCACCAAGACCCATGGGAGGATTTGCGCAAGTGTCGACGAATTCACCATTCCATAACACCACCCCATATCATGCTTTCCCAGGAGGCCAAGCAGCACCGAAAGTGGAGTATTGTGAGATTTTTCAAACCCATGGGCATGGGCCAAGACAGTGCCCCATTATGCAGAAATATTCGACAATGCCAAACAGTGTACACTGTGAGTTTTGCACATCTACCACACGTACTACCAATCAATGTAGAGCGTTGGATGCACTTGCAGACAGGTTAGACCGAACAACATTTAGGGTGAACGAAAACCCTTAGGGACCAATAAGAGGTCGAGGAGGTGGAGTCGGAGGAGACTTCAAAGGAGGAAGAACTAGGGGAAGAGGACCAACCAGATGTTATAACTATGATGAGCAGGGTCACTTGGCTAGAGACTGTCCTCATTCAAGGCGGTCATGGTGCTCTCACTGCAGAACCAACGGACATGCAACAGAAGACTGCCCAGAGTTAATCACAAAGTGGGAAGACAGAGTACGACAAAGAGGAACTAACCTTATCAATTTAGAAATCAAGAGGATTTCTAAGGGACAATTGCCCAACCTTAATATCGTCACTCGAGGAGGAGTGAAGATAGGAGTTGATGATGATACTTTACCTCAGATCCAAAAAGCATCACCTAAGGGAGACAGGTATGACCCTCTAAAACAAAATTTATTCTTTAAAGATGCCATAGAAGTATTTCAGAATATTCCTAGTCTTGAAATGTGAGAGAATCCCCCCCAGCCGACTATTTACCCTAAGATAACACAAGTCCCTCCTTCACCCCCTACACCCAGAAGCCCTGTAGTCATACCAAGACAACCTGAGCAACCTCAAAATGCAGTTGGCCTTTGGTTTCAATTATTCTCTGACATTCTACGGAATGATCAACTAACAGAAAAGTTGTGCAATGCGCTATACCTAGTTTTAGGGAACGAAGAACCCCTAAAAGCAAGGATAAGGGCCAATCTTCCTGAGAAAAGTACTCAAAGAGGGCATCAAAGAAAAGTACGAACCGGCAAGGAATTCAAATTAATAGCCTAGTTAGATGAATTTGAAATTAAGGACGTCATGTTGGACCTCGGGTCAGATGTGAACATTCTGCCTAAGAAGACCTGGGAAGCCTTAGGAAAACCTAGGCTGACATATTCCCCAATTCAGTTAAGAATGGAAAACCAATACTGTATCTTCCCCATAGGAAGACTGGCGAACGTGGAAACAGATGTAGCATGAGTAAAAATAGTGGTTGACTTTGAAGTCATTGAGATCATGGGAGATATGGACCCCTACCCTGCAGTACTTGGCATTGATTGGGCCTATGATAATTATGCAGTAATTGACTTAAAGAAAGACACCATGACCTTTGAGGCTGAGGGAATCAAGGTAGTTCAACCTTTGGATCCATATGTAGAACCTAGGTATACAGAACCAACAGACAATTATATGGAGGGATAAGACTTGGACCAGTTGTACACTGTAACAGTTGGGACAAGAAACAATTATATAAACCCCACCGCCAATGGGTCAGTAAGTTGGAGAAGTATACAGTCAACAGATGAAGATTCGGAATTGGCTTTTGACAATTGGCAACAAGGGTCGCACGAAAGATTCTCAAGAATATGCGCAATTGTTAGAGCGACCAGATGGGTTGGGACCGAAGTTAGAGAACACCCAGTATACGATGGCACCTCAGAGCTCAATAGTTTTTTTCACAAGATGGAGGAAAATGTAAGAGAAGATCAAAGAATCTTGGTACTAGATGTAGCCTCTCATAACAACCCTGTCAGATGGTAGGCCAATCATAAATTCGTACTCAGAACTTGGGACGAGGTGAAATAAGCTATCAAGTACATGTTCAAGAATAAGGAGCAGCTGGAATCAGAGATGCAAACGGATCTCCAAGTTGCGCAACTGTTCAGCAGAGAATCGGACCCTAGAATACACATTGAACAGTGCGCAACACAGTGGCAAGTTGCGGGGATACCCTCTCGCTTTTGGATTCAGGTATTTTCCCACTCTCTAGGTCCAATCCTGAAAGCTTGGTTTATACATGAGGAAACCAGAAGACAAACCAACGACTAGCAAACAATGGCAGCTCATTTTTGCAAGGACTTCTCATTCACAAGTAAGTACCCTAAGCTTGAAGTAGCCCTGAAAAATATTAAAGAAATTATTTTTACAGATAATGGTAATCATAATCAAACTTAGTGGTATGTGCCAAACATAGCCAAGAACTTCATACAAATCTCCACTTGCCCTCAACTAAGAATCCTATAGAATGTTATCAGATTAGCAAAGATTCAAAAAGCCTAGACGACTTAGAAGAACTAAGAAACCTAGCCATAAAAGAGACAAAGGGGAGCAGAGAAATCCAAAACACCATACCCAGTTAGACCGATGGTTCCTACAATCACCCATTAAAGTTGCGCAAAATCAACATAGGGACCGCAGAGCAACCCAAGATAGCTATGGTGGGAGATTACTGGGATGAGCAAACCATTCAGAAAATACAGAGTTTACTGTGGGAATATGAGGATTTGTTCCCAAAGACTTTTTCCAAGTTAAAGGGAATCAAAGGAGTCATGGGAGAAATGAAGATTGAGTTAAAACCATGATCCAAGCCTGTCAGACATAGACCATATCGTCTTAACCCAAGAGTAAAAGAGAAGGTTGAGAAGGAGATAGATAAGATGTTGGAAGCAGGTCTCATTTTTGCAGTAGAAGAAGTAGAGTGGGTCAGCCTGATAGTCATTCAAAGCAAGAAAGACACAAAGGATATTAGAGTCTATGTAGACTATAGAAGTCTCAACTCTGCCTATGTACATGACCCCTTCCCAACACCCTTTACAGACGAGGTGCTAGAACAAGTTGCGGGAAAGGAAGCATACTCATTCACAGACAGATTTTCAGGATACCATCAAGTCAGGATCGTTGAAGAGGACAAAAGAAAGACCACTTTCATAATAGAATGGGGATCTTTTGCATACAACATAATGCCATTTAGCTTAAAGAACGCCCCTGCAGTTTTCTCCAGGATCGTGATAGCAACTTTTAGAGAGTTCGTTCACAAATTTATAGAAGTCTATATGAATGATTGGACAATATATAGCTTGCTCAAGGAACATGTAGCACTGTTAAGGCTAATGTTTGACAGATGCAGAAAGTTACAGATCTCATTGAATCTCATAAAGTGTATCTTTTGTGTACCTCATGGGAATTTGTTGGGCCATATAGTCTATCGAGAAGGAGCATTGGTAGATCTATCCAAACTTGCGATCATTGTGAATATTCCACCACCCACGAGTGCTAAGCAGTTGCGCTCCATGCTGGGACACACAGGTTACTATTGCAGGTTCATCCGAAGATATGCCAACATTACTGCACCTCTAGAAAACCTACTGAAAAAGGCTGAAACGTTCCAATGGACTCCCGAATGTGATAAATCATTTGAGACACTTAAGGATAAACTCATCACAACACCAATTTTGATATTCCCAAACTGGGAGAATTAATTTCATGTCCATGTAGATGCTTCAGGAATTGCCTTAGGAGCCATCTTAATGCAACCTGGAGATGGAGCTATGGATCACCCTATCTATTTTGCAAGTCAGAAGTTGTCGCAAGCAGGATGCAACTACACAATGACGGAAAGGGAGGGTTTGGCCATGATTTATGCCTTGCAGAAATTTAGACATTATTTGTTAGGGTCTCATTTCAAATTCTTTACTGATCATTCTGCATTGAAATATCTAGTTAACAAACCTGTGTTGGAAGGGAAAAATTGTAGATTTTTGTTGTTATTTCAGGAATTTTCCTTTGAAGTTATCATCAAGCCGGGAAGATGCAATGTAGGACCTGATCACCTATCCAGGTTAGATTCAGGGGAAAGTGGTGGAGTGGTAGATGATTAACTCCCAGATGCAGATTTGTTCGAGATTGAGGCCATACTGGAATACCCAGAGGACATAGCAATATTTCTCAGTACAAGGGCCTGTCCTGAAACCTATTCCGCAACCCAGAAACGCCATATGGTTGTTAGAGAAACAAATTACCAACTGATTGATAGACAGTTGTATAAACTAGAACTAGACAACATCCTCAGACGGTGTGTCCTAGATCATGAAAGGAAGGATGTACTCTGGGAATGCCATAGTGGAATTGCAGGAGGCCATGTAGGAGGAAAGGCCACGACACAAAAAGTTCTACAGACAGGACTTTGGTGGGAAACACTCTTCAAGGATGCAAAAGTATATGCTAGATCGTGTGATGTTTGTCAACGCGTGGGCAAGCCGTCACGCCGAGATGAACTACCACTACAACTAGTTAGAGCTCTAGCAGCATTTGAGAAATGGGCAGTTGAATTCATTGGACCAATCAACCCCACAACCAAACATTCAAAGGCTAGGTACATCATTACCGCGACTAATTACCTTACCCATTGGGCAGAAACAGCAATTGTACAGGATTGTTCGACAGATACTGCTGCCAGGTTCATTTTCAAGAATACCATTACTCGGTTCGGATGTCCCAGGAGCCTAACCAGCGATCAGGTAGCTCATTTCATTAGCAGCACTATAGAAACACTTACAGCATAATTTTTTATTCAACATCACAAGAGCAGTCCATACCACCCACAGGCCAATGGAATAGTCGAAGCCTTCAACAAAATCCTGGAAAGGGGACTAACCAAAGTTTGTTGCGCAAACCTGAAGGACTGGGATGACAGAGTTCCAACTGTACTATGGGCTTACAGGACAACCACAAAGAAACTCCACAGGTACACACCGTTCTAGTTGGTTTATGGGAGAGAGGCAGTGGTGCCTGCAGAGTTCATCACTCCAAGTTTGTATATTGCACAAGTCACATGCATGACAGAAGAGGAATCCATTGCGTAGAGACTTGCAGAACTACAAGGACTCGAAGAGACCAGATTTCTACTTGACTTTCATCAGTCGGTTGAAAAAGCAAGACAAAAATCTTGGCATGGCAGGAACATTAAGACCAAGGTATTCAGGCAAGGAGACAAGGTGCTACTCTACAATAGCCAGTACCAGAAGCATCCTGGAAAGTTGCGTATGCACTGGTTGGGACAATTCATGATTGCAGAGATCTAACCCTCAGGAGCAGTCAGACTCACACAACTAGATGGTGTGTTGCGACCAGGATGGGTGAATGGCACTTGCCTGAAGCCCTACCTGTCTCAAAACTGAGAAAGAGGGATTGTCGCTCTAGTCCAGAAGAGCTTGTAAAACAGTTAGATTCGAGTTTTCTGAAATTTTTGTAAATTCAGTAATAAAGTCAACATGCGCAATGTTGAGCCATGACACATAGTTCATTTTCTGATTAAGTGTTGTTTGATATAGAACTAATGACTCAATAGTGCAGGATCCAAATCTTAAGAGAATCCATTAATGACAGTCATTAATATGACAAGGACAACCTTTGTGGTCAAAGAAACGATGAATCTGAATGCAATCTGAATCCATATGCCACACGAACCTAGTCTAGTGTTGTGGGTGGGAATCCCTCCTACAGACTTAGCATTTAAGGGCTCTAATCATACATGCAAAAAATGACCATTTCAAAGGTTTCTACTTTTTCCTATTCTCCCAACACAAAACCCCGCATTCATGCAATACAAAGGTGTAAATGAGATTTGGTAACTCTGCCTTAAGTCCTTCGTTTGATGTCGATTCCTTTGCTTTCACTCGCTCTTTGATTGCAAGCCTCCTCCCAAAGCTGACCTGCATTCACACATGAACAAACAAAAAGCTGTGAACATGCATTTCACATACTAATTGTTGGGTTAGTTGTGACAATATCATAAAATAAACATTCAACTCGAACACATGATATGGCGGGACAGGAAAAGTATTCCTTTTTGTATTAATCTTCACAAGAGTAAACTTACAATATTTGGTTGGCACTGCTCCTCGAAACTGGTGTTGGGCTCCTCTTCAACTGTCCTCCAACTGCTTTGCTCTATACTTCTCTTTGCACAAGGATGGCTAAAGGTTGGGACAAGGGGAATGCTCAATTGGGCATAGTCTCTTTACTATGATTTTCCTCCTTTCAAATGGGACCCCTACCCCTTCTTTTATAGCCTAGAAGGAGCTAGGTATTTGGTTGAATGACCGACCATGCATGGCCAAAAGGTTCAGTTAACTTGCCCAAAGTTGTGTGTCCCGTCAACAACTTTCCTTTTTCCGTGCTTTTGTAGGTACATGTGGGTTGTATTGGGGCAGCTAGCATGTACACGCGTGCAGTAATGGAGCAGGGCACGTGGGCCTTTATAAAGGGGGTTTTTAAGAAGAGTTGTTCAGTAGTGTTTTTGTTAGAAAAACAGGACCGCGGAGCAATAAAATAAAACAAATGCGGAAACAAAACACAGAAGATACACAATACAAGAGAGACAGATTTACGTGGTTCACCCAGTGTGGGCTACGTCCACCGGAGAAATTTCCAGGTCCTTCCTTTATTATTATCCAACAAATGAAGGGATACAACCTACAGCAAAACCCAATGTAACTTCCTCTTCTTTCTCTCACAATCTCCTCTCTCAGAATACAATACTCGCCATAATACATAGCCGCAATACATTTCCCTCATAAAAGAAGGTTTCCTTCTAGGGCAAAAAACCCTAACATAATTTCTACCATTAGATCTGCGACCTTATAATGAATGGTCCAGATTTACATTGAAATTATAATATACTTTTACAGGGCAATTTTTCCTTTGGGGGCTTCGCCCCGGAACCCCACAGAGGGGGTACCCCCCCTCTGCACTCCCCCGTGTGGAAGAGTGTACATACTTCTAGGGTTAAAGTCTTCATGGGGTATAAACACGGCTAAAAAACACAAGACCTCTGAGTCAGGAAGATAATCAGTCTCCACAACCAACAATCTCCCACTCGGAGACTGATCTCAACAACAACACCGCTATTGTATATGTTGGACTCTGAACCTTCTTGGACCTGGCAAATTTCTCATCTTCATCTTCATTTTTGAAGACCAACTGAAACTGAGCAGGAACTCTGTTTCTCGCTGGTTACTCCTTTTGTTAATATATCTGCAGGATTCTGGCCAGTGTGTATCTTTTCCAACTTCAAATGTCCATCTTCCAAGGCAGATCGTATGAAGTGGTACCTCAACTGTATATGCTTAGTCTTCGAATGGAAGGCTGAGTTCTTTGCAAGATGAATTGCAC
>JASDQU010421120.1:9139-19291 GCA_032191745.1 Picea mariana
ATCGATGATTATAAATAAAACTTTACAGTCATTCATTTACATCCCCTTTATCCTGAAATAAAACCATCGAATTGATAACCGAGAAATGGTGTTATTTAATCAATACATAAAATAATAATTCTACATTAGAGGATACAACCATCATGAGTCCAACCTATGTGTTAAAAATAGTAAACTAAAGGTGAATCATTAAATCAAGTAGGGAAAAACGCTGGGAGCCCCAAAATCGTAGCTAGATAGGACGACGCATAAATCAGAATGTTATTAGTTGAAAGTAGATATTAATCATAAAAGAAAATCAGAGAGCTCAAAGATTATATAAAAGAAAACACAGAGATTCAAAGATCACTCAAAAATGAAAAACATAGAGATCACAAATCATTCTACAAGGAAAAATACAGAGATTAGAGATCACTCTAAAAGGAATAATGCAGAGATTCGAGATCATTCTACAACGAAAAACACAGTGGCAAAATCGTAGTTCAACAATGATATCATTGTCTACAATAATATTGTTGTCCATTAATAAATTGATGTTTTAACAATGATATGGATG
The DNA here is from genome assembly GCA_032191745.1 of Picea mariana. Taxonomy (NCBI): domain Eukaryota; kingdom Viridiplantae; phylum Streptophyta; class Pinopsida; order Pinales; family Pinaceae; genus Picea; species Picea mariana. The sequence continues at coordinate 9,696 of JASDQU010421120.1, forward strand.
TCTACACTAATATTACTGTCTATTAAAAGAAATCGTTGTTTTAACAATTATATATCTATCTACCATAATATTATTGTCTATTACAAAGAAATCTTTGAATATTTACTGTGCTAAATCGTTGGTAAACACTGTGTAATTTTTTTTGTAAGCACTGTGTAATTCACTGAGTGAATACGGTGCTAAATCACAGGTAAACACTGTGTAAATTGATGTGTAAGCACTATGTAATTCGTTGAGGGAATATGGTCGAGGAGAAAGGATTTATCTTTCTCCCAAGCGCATGATTCAGAATGGTTATTAGCGCGCTATAGAAAATTTGAAGATTGTCCATTAAAATGGATTCGACAAAGCCTTACTCAAATTTTGAAATAGCTTAAAGTTTTCATAAATGAATTCAATGTTTGATTGAATATAATTATCAAGATTGGAATTCAACATACACAGTAATTATATATTTTTCCTTGTTAAATTTATTAATGAAGCCAACAAAGATGCTAAGACATGGTCCTTACATAAAGCAAAAATTCCCAAATACCATCCAACGCAATGAAGTGGAAACGCAGAGAAAGGAAATGGTAATGCACAGGAATGAAATCGAAATCCTGCAAGAGATATGGAAACACAATGAAGTGGAAACACAGTGCAATGAAGTGGAAACGCAGAGCAATTTAATGGATCAGTGGGTAAAGTGAGGTTTAAAACAAGGTGTAAACGCACAGTTAAAATTCAAGTAAAAATAGAGGGTGTTGAGATTACAAATCAAGGGAAAATGCAGAGGATATTGTTGCTAATAAATGTTGAGCAGAGGAATGATCCTACAGTTATTATCCATGCACAGTAAAGTAGGGCATTTGAATCTAAATCTTTAACACTAGAGTGAAAGACAGTCGATTCGGCTCCTGGCCAACTACTCAGGCACAAACTAATAACTTAAAGGATCAAGGAATAAAAGATAAAAACACAAATATGGATCGATATCTTGTCTATGGAGAGGAAAAAAATGAAATACAAGTCTAATCAAGGAATAAAGAAAACACAGGCAGGAGATATAAAAAGTGTAGGAAAGGTTTTGAGTCCAGGGCTCATTAAGACAAAATTGTTGAAAGATAAAAATGAAATCTCTGTATAGTGCTATATTGAATAAAAAATAAACTTTAACACAATAGAAGTATCATAAGTGAAGGTGCAGTAACATCATTTAACTACCATTTAAACAAATATACACATGTGTGCAATAGCCAAATGTGTATGCTCCAAATTCGTTGTCCCACACACGCTCCATCCAACTCTCGCTTGTCAACCGATGTGACCTCACCAGTACCTCCCAGCCAACGCTAGGGGTATTTTTCTTCCCATAAGAACCCAAATATGCAAAGGAGCCACATACACAATAACATAGAATGCTAGCACCCATATCTCCTCACAAGGTCGAGCTATCGCTCGTTACCTAATCTGGGTATCCCAACTCCCACAAGAGAGATTTCAATCAAGATAAAATTACAGCAACGTAATGTTATGCAAACCAGATGTGATCCATACTCCTCCTCCTCCATCAATTTTATAGATTTTCTTAGTCATTAGTTTCCTAAACACTCATTAGATTCCTTTTTTATTTATTTAATTAGGAAAAACCTCCCCCATACACATATCACTTGATCCCCTAGTTGCACTAAAAAATCATTTTTATTAATTAATTGAATATTCATATTTCTCTCACCCACCTAAAAGTGTTCCTACGAACTCTCCTTGGTGTCCCAATATTCCCTTACAATTCTTAAATGACTTATGCCTTACATAATTCCTAGTTGATTTCATAAATAGAAAGTCCCAAAGGCTAGATTCCTTACTAAGTTAAGCATTCCCCTTTTTCATTAAGTTTTCCCTTTTCTTTAAGTTTTCTTTTCTTTTAAGTTTCCCCCTTTTTCCTTTTTAACTAAAAAACAATTTATCAAGTGTAGATAAAAACAACCATTTACCCTTTTTCCTTTTTATCTAAAAATCAATTTAGCAAGTGTAGATAAAACAACCATTTACCCTTTTTTTCTTTTTAACTAAAAATCAATTTAGCATGTGTAGATAAAAACAACCATTTACCCCTTTTAATAAATTTAATCCTCCATTATAATTTTTTTATTTTAATAACTAAAGTTTGAATTTCTTTACCCCCTTTTTGTTACATGTTTATTTTAATTTTTTTCTTTAACCACATGTTCTACATAGACCTGAGTTTTAATTTCCCTAGGCTCGGCATCAATTTTTAAGGGAAATTTTATTTATTAAACTTTACTCATACCATCATCTATTTTAGGGCCGACCAAGTTCTAAGGGGGCATAGTTTTCTAGGCACTAGGTTTATTAACTTATCATAGTTAATATTGCGATGTGCCCTTCAGGACACACTACGTGCTCCAAGGGTGCCACTCGCCTCCTTTGATTTTCTTTGCGCAACATAACTTTCAAGATGCACTACTTGCTCCAAGGATGCCACTTGCATATTTTTGTTTTCTTTTCATGACGTACCCTTCAAGATGCACTACATTCTCCAAGGGTGCCACTCGTCCATTTCTATTTTCTTTGCACGATGTGCCCTTCAAAATGCACTACATGCTCCAAGGGTGCCACTCGTCTCTTGACTAAATTTGACATACGTCAAACCCTTGGAGTCAATATTCCATCAGGTGATCTTGTGGGAGACTAAGGGCCTCTAAGGAATAAGGCCATTGTCTTATTGTGTGCCCCATAGAATCATTGTGAGTGACTGTCATAGTCGACCCTCACGACATTGTGGGTCTTCTCAAACTAGGTAATCATTAACCTGCAGTTTGAGCCACGATGTGAGTTCTAGTAGGTTGTGCCAGGGCTACTGCCACACCTCTCCTTCATTGTCTCTTGTTATCATGCGTGACCCCTCTACTCCATATATGAGTCTGTTCGACAAGCTATTGTCATCCTGCATCCATCGACGAACCATGTTAAGAATAATAATCATTCATCATAACATCTAATCATTTGTACATATGTCATATCAACAACATTCAAACCCTAACAGTCTACTCCTTGACTCGATCCAGAGTCGAAGGGTTTTCATCGATGCTTCTGCATTCTCAATGTCCATAGTCCTGCAAACTTAGGGGAACAGAGTCAGTAGCACATGTCTATGTAAATACGAAAAAATAACATATCATTAGATCCACAATATCTCATAATCATAATCAAAACAACCAATAGTATAATAACTCGGATCACTTGCACACAAGTGTCCTCAAAGAGTAAGTTTTCTCAGTGCACGCAAGAAAGAAATGTTACAGTCAGAAGAAGGTAGTCATTAACCTTCAATTGAAGTCACAAAGAAAGTGCTAGTAGGTTGTGATAGAGAGGTTTCCACGCCTCTCCCTCATCAATTGGGTATATGTGTACGAACCCTTTACTCCATATGTGATTTGTATTAACAAACGTCACCATGCCCGCATCCACTGACAAGGATAATGTTAATAATACATATACATGAAATCCATTTGACGTCATCATCAGTAATATATGCGTAAAATAAACTACTCAAACCAAAGTAAAAGTCCACTCTCTGACTCAATCTAGAGTCCAAGGAAGTTTGTCGATGCTATCAACATCCTCAACATTTCACGCTTCCTGCACACTCAGTAAACATAATAGCATTACAAATTTCAATTCATAATCATACCATAAACACACAACTAAAGTGCTAATCATGAGGTACGATATTTTAACCTGATCACTTTCTTGCAAGTGTCCTTAAAGAATAAGTGAGTGTATGAAAAAGTGATGAGTGGAACTGGATATTACATTCATTCTCTTATTTTTTCATTAACAGAGATAACTCGATCTCCCAACATGTCACCAATTTTTGGTTAAAACAATAGCTGCCCCCCATTAAATTTTTGAAAATATTTCCTTCAATTGCATTTTTTTTCGTTTGATTCGATATTTTTTCATGTCTCAATTGTTTGATTTCATGCTCCTTCACATAGATTATTTTTGGGGTTTTGGTGATTTAACTTTGCTTAACTCAATCATTAGTAAGTCTTGATGCATATATCTTGTATAATGACTAAGTTTTCAGTCATGTGGTTCTTGCATCACGTTTATTCATTGCTTCATTCACACATATTATTAAAATGCGCCATGAGTATTTTTGTTTTCTTATAATTTGCATGGTCATATAAGATGGTTCCATGCCTCAATGTATGTAAATTTGTGTTGTCATCATATTTCATCAAAGTTTATAACTTTATATATGAGCATTGGAGCATTGGATTGGTTTCCTGTTACCAAAGGATATGAGTATCAATTTTTACTCCTTTTTGTGATGAAATACGATGAACTTTCTTTTCCCAACTCTTTACATTTCTCCAATATTCTACATTAATTATGGAAAAGGTTGTTTCATCTTCTTTAGGAATTTATGTGAAATAGAAAATAAGGATTGTCAAGGACTCAACAAATAGATTAAGATTCAAGAATGATTTTTTTTTATTAGGATTATGATAGAGTTTTGATTTGTTTTCCCATATTTTCTTTTGCCTCACTTTTCATTTAATTCATTTTCAAATTTAAAAATTCCTCACACAATTTTTTTTTTATAAAAATCATTTAATTATTTTTCACCATTTTTTTAATTCCACATTAAATAAATTGTCAAGCAAATTATTAATGAAAGGGTTTTGTTTTATAGAAAATTATATATAGATTTCATTTCCTTTTCAAAATAAATATATAATCCAATTGTACATTCCTTTTTGATAACATATTACGATTGCAATAATAATTAAACATATGAAATGGCGAGTGTTGATAAATTGTCATGCTTACATTATTCAAATTTGATATTTATCATTTTTGTGTTTTTACAGGTCAACATGCATTATGTCCTGATGTCAAAAGTACCATAGATCATAGAACAATTAATTTACCAGCACATAAATAAAACAGATGAGACCAGCATATAAAGGCGTAAATCGTTGATAAAGTGTCACGATTTTATAAAGGATCACACAGCTTGCCATAACGAGTATATGATTTAAATATGCCACTACCAAAGTGCAAATATGTTTTATCATACCAGGCCACTCCACAAAGTCATCAAAAGAACGTTGAAGGATCGACTTATTTGCTGAAGAAAAGGAACTAGTTTAAAGAGGATCTTAGAGGAGATGACAATTTTACAAGAAGTTCGTTTTCATTGTTGTGATGAATCCAAATTAATTATGGGTACAGATTTTGTACGAGATCTTAGGGTTCAATAAATATGAGAGTGCATGGAAGGGCCATAATATGGTTCAAAATTACTTTTCACTGGAACGCTGACGTCTGCAAAAACATTTTACATGCTAATAATATTGCACCAGATCCCGGGAATAGAAGTGCTCAACCATCACCAGAACCTACGTACAGTTTCAAGAATGCATCTCTTCCAATGATCACATAGGAGATATGGAATCAACTCAGAATCAGTTACACAAATATAGGAGAATTCCACAGCAACAAGGCTATCATAGAATGGTGATAGTTGAAGGAACCAACACACAATAGCGTAGGTTATGGTATTTAGTGGATAAAGAAATATGATATCTCGAGATGGAAGGAGAGGATAAAATGTATCAAGAACATGATGGAACAACTTGGTAGCATCTATAATCAAATCAGAGATACTGCATCAATGGAAGTTTTGAGCACCATATTCGTAGAGAACTTTTTTACTGACGTTGTTCTAAGGTTTTTGTTGGCACAAAAGTTTTTTTTTGTAGAGATAAAACAAAATCACATTGCATTGTCATGTTACATCCAATTGCAGATATAAAACACTGGTGGAAAAGCAGAGAAAGGAAATGGTAATGCACAAGAATGAAATCGGAATATTGCATGAGATCTGGAAACACAGTGCAATGAAGTGGAAATGTAGAGCAATGAAATGGACCGGTGGGTAAAGTGAGGGTTAAAACAAGGTGTAAACACACAGTGAAAACTCATGTAAAAAGAGAGGGTGTTGAGATTACAAATCAAGGGAAAATGCAGAGGATATCGCTGAAAATAAACGTTGAGCAGAGGAATGATCCTACACTTATTATCCATGCACAGTAAAGTAGGGCATTTGAATCTAAATCTTTAACACCGGAGTGAAAGACAGTTGATTCGACTCCTGGCCGACTACTCAAGAACAGACTAATAACTTAAAGGATCAAGGAATAAAGGATAAAAACATAAATATGGATCGAGATCTTGTCCGTGGAGAAGAAAAAAATGAAATACAAGTGTAATCAAGGAATAAAGAAAACACAGGAAGGAGATATAAAAAGTGCAGGAAAGCTTGAGTCCAGGGCTCATTAAGACAAAATTGTTGAAAGATAAATATGAAATCTCTGTATAGTGCTATGATGAATAAAAAATAAACTTTAACGCAATAGAAGTACCGTAAGTGAAGGTGCAATAACATCATTTAACTACCATTTAAACAAATATACACATGTGTACAATAGCCAAATGCATATGCTCCAAATTCGTTGTCCCACACACGCACGCTCCATCCAACTCCCTCTTGTCAACCGATGTGGCCTCACCAGTACCTCCCAACCAACGCTAGGGGTACTATCCTTTCCATAAGCACCCAAAGCCGCAAAGGGGCCATGCATACAATACCAGAGAATAGTAGCACCCATATCGCCTCGCAAGGTCGAGCTACCATTTGTTACCTAATCTAGGTATCCCAACTCCCACAAGAGAGAGTTCAATGAAGATAAAATTTCAGCAGCATAATGTTATGCAAACCAGATGTGATCCATACTCCTCCTCCTCCATCCCTTTTATAGATTTTCTTAGTCATTAGTTTCCTAAACTCTCATTAGATTCCTTTTTTATTTATTTAATTAGGAAAAACCTCCCCCATACATATGTCACCTGATCCCCTAGTTGCACTAGAAAATCATTTTTATTAGTTAATTGAATATTCGTATTTCCATCACCCACCTAAAAGTGTTCCTACGAACTCTCCTCGGTGTCCCAATATTCCCTTACAATTCTTAAATGAATTACTCCTTACTTAATTCCTAGTTGAGTTCATAAATAGAAAGTCCCAAAGGCTAGATTCTTTACTAAGTTAAACATTCCCCTTTTCTTTAAGTTTAATTTTCTTTTAAGTTTCCCCCTTTTTCATTTTTAACTAAAAAGCAATTTATCAAGTGTAGATAAAAACAACCATTTACCCTTTTTCCTTTTTATCTAAAAATCAATTTAGCAAGTATAGATAAAACAACCATTTACCCTTTTTTCTTTTTAACTAAAAATCAATTTAGCATATATAGATAAAAACAACCGTTTACCCCTTTTAATAAATTTAATCCTCCATTATAATTTTTTTACTTTAATAATTAAAGTTTGAATTTCATAACCCCCTTTTTGTTACATGTTTATTTTAATTTTTTTCTTTAACCACATGTTCTACTTAGACCTAGGTTTTAATTTCCCTAGGCTCGGCAACAATTTTTAAGGGAAATTTTATTTATTAAACTTTTCTCATACCATCATCTATTTTAGGGCCGACCAAGTTCTAAGGGGGCATAGTTTTCTAGGCACTAGGTTTATTAACTTGTCATAGTTAAAATGGCGATGTGTCCTTTAAGACGCACTACGTACTCCAAGGGTGCCACTCGCCTCCTTTGATTTTCTTTGCGCGACATAACTTTCAAGACGCACTACTTTCTCCAAGGATGCCACTCGTATTTTTTTATTTCTTTGCACGATGTGCCCTTCAAGACAAACTACATTCCCCAAGGGTGCCACTCACCTCTTTCCATTTTTTTTGCATGAAGTTCCCTTCAAAATGCACTACGTTCTCCAAGGGTGCCACTCATCTATTGACTAAATTTGGTATATGTCAAACCCCTGGAGTCAATACTTCGTCAGGTGATCTTGTGGGAGACTAAGGGCCTCTAAGGAATAAGGCCCCTATCTTATTGCGCGCCCCTTAGAATCATCATGAGTGACTGTCATAGTCAACCCTCACGACATCGTGGGTCTTCTTAAACTAGGTAATCGTTAATCTGCAGTTCGAGCCACAGTGTGAGTTCTAGTAGGTACTGCCAGGGATGTTGCCACACCTCTCTTTCAATGTCTCTAGTTATCATGTGTGACCCCTCTACTCCATATATTAGTCTGTTTGGCAAGCTATCGTCAGCCTGCATCCATCGATGAACCATGTCAGCAATAATAATCATTCATCATAACATTTAATCATTTGTACATATGTCATATCTACAACATTCAAACCCTAACAGTCTACTCCTTGACTCGATCCAGAGTTGAAGGGTTTTCATTGATGCCTCTGCATCCTGAATGTCCAGAGTCCTGCAAACTTAGGAGAACCAAGTCAATAGCACGTGTCTATGTAAATACAAAAAAATAACATATCATCAGATCCACAATATCTCATAATGATAATCAAAACAACCAATAGTATAATAGCTCGGATCACTTGCACGCAAGTGTCCTCAAAGACTAAGTTTTCTCGATGCGCACAAGAGAGAAATGTTACAGTCAAAAGAAGGTAGTCATTAACCTGCAATTGAAGTCACGAAAAAAGTGCTAGTAGGTTGTGATAGAGAGGTTGCCACACTTCTCCCTCATCAATAGGGTATATGTGTATGAACCCTTTACTCCATATGTGAGTTGTATTAACAAGTGTCACCATGCCGACATCCACTATGTTAAGGTCCTAACCTGTACATAGGTATATCAATGTATTCGGATGTAATAAAGGTCAATATTAATCAGGCCTTTCAATAAAATAGAATAAGACGGATGTAAGAAGACCTAATAGAAGCTTCCTCTTCTAGAAGGATCTTCCTCTGGATGTTTCTCTTAATAGACATATTTAGTATAAATAAGGGTTGAGGGTATGAAAACCCTAGCTTGAAGATTATTGTAACAGAGCATTGCTCGATTGGAGGTTGCCCCCTCGAAGAGGCCTGTGAACATTGCTTTCTGAATCAAAGTGCTATTTCTATTGCTATTATTACATCATTTATGTATTATTGTGAAGATTATGCTGGATATTTTACTGTTATTCTGCCATTTCTAGCATTTAATTTCTGTTCTGCATATTTTATATATCTGGTATCTTGCAAGTGGTATCAGAGCACTTTCCTTGGCAGAAATTGTGGATATTTTTTTTTCAGGGTAGAGACGTATTCCAGCGTTTTTAAGCCACATAGATCTGTCATTACACACATAAACCCGCTATTGAGGGATTCATACACGCAGGAAATATAAGTGGTTCTTAAGCACACATCTATTGGCCACCCTTGTAACCCCTGTTGGTACCCCTTCGAGTGGTAGCGCATCAGACAACACCTGTGTACAGATCGATCTAGATTTCTTGAAGCCCTCTTTAGATAAACCTATCGGCCGTTGGACTGCTATAGTGTCACCGAGAACAACACTCGGGAAGATACTTTCTAGTACCTGGGTAGTCGGGTAGTACGGCTAAGGGTACGGTCTATCCTCTTTAGTTAGTGCCTTGAGATATTGAGCCGAGTAATACTATTGGACCCCACACATATATCAGAGAG
>JASDQU010421121.1:0-10152 GCA_032191745.1 Picea mariana
CATCTTCATCATGTATCAATGACAACTCATTGATCCATCTTCATCTATGCATTCTCATCAAGGACAATACATATTATATTACATCAATCATCAATCAATCAATCCTTTGACATCAATCAATCACTTGAAATCAATCAATCAAACCATTGGCATCAATGACAACATGATCCAACAAGCAACATTGTTTTGTTGGTAGATAAGTTCCAGCGAAGGCATACTTGTTCATTTCGCAGGAGTGCTAAGGAGGAATTGAACGGTCAGAATTCTCCGTGGAGAATTTGTGAAGTTCTGAGAATCTTCAGATCTTGCAGAGGAGCAAGAAGGTTACAGTGTGTGTTTTTCTAAGTGCAAGCTCAGGAGAAATCGAGCCGTAGGATCTGAACCAACAGGGGTCGTTGGATCACTCACGAAATCTCATTTTGGGGTTTCATGAGTTGGAGAACTGAAAGCCTTGCCTCGAGATTCGTGAGGTTGCGAAAGGCGAAGTCCCGAAGGGGTGAGAGGGTTTGTGTGGGTCAATTATTGGTGAAGCACATCAGAACTCGGTATTTTGGGGTTTTTTGGGTTGAAGAGCCGAAAGTTCAGCATCAGGATTCGTGAAGTTGTGAAGTCCGAAACTCCAAAAAGGCAGGAAGTTCCATCGTGGGACCCGTGTTGACGACGTGTCAGAATTTCAGCATTTCAACATATCGAAGGATAAGAGGTCGAGACTTTTGTCTCGAAAATCCTGAAGTTGCAAAACCGTGAGAGAATCGTAGCCGTCCATCAGAGGAGGACAGGTGGCAGAGATCTAGGGATCTTGTGAACTCAGAGGTTCGCAGGGTGAGAGCCCAGAGTTGGGTGCTCCAAGTCACGAAGTCGAGAAACTGTGAGGAGTGAGGATAGCCGTTGGATCCAGGTCACGGGAGGACCATTGGATCAGGAACCCCATCGCATTTCATGCATTCGGTGGTTCGGAGGATGAAAGGAGTCGTTTTTGACACCAGAAGTCACGAAGTGTCGAAAGCCGGGCACGAGGGACACGTGGCAGAACCACAAAGTGGGCCCAGGGAATAGACAGGCGGACACACGTTACCTAGTGGAATGGGTCAACACTTCATTGACTCTCGCATATCGGTAATTCGTGAAGTAAGAGCATGAGGGCTCGACGTTGAAACTCGTGAAGTGGCGAGTAGCGAGAGGTACTAGTAATTAAGCCTAGCTAGTGGTCATGTGTGGAGGGTGCTGACAAAGGAAGAGTTGTACCCATTTCATGATCTCAGGTATCACAAGATTTGAGAGGAAGATTTGGGATTCATGACTCACAAACTCGTGAGATTGCGAGTTGCGAAAAGGACTTGTGGATCGATAAATTGCAGATTCCAGCAGGGAATTGAAGGAGTCGCTTCGGCTCAAGGGAATAAAGAATGATCCTTTGAGCGGATATCAGTCCGAGGGCCGATAGGTCTGCGTCATAACGGGTATGGGATGTCGGCCCATGATTTTACCCATGTTTAGCCTTCATTGTAAATGTATAAATAAGGATCTAATTAACTTAAGAAATAGTTACTAGTCATTGATCGGCTTAGTGCATGGCTAGTTGGCTTTATGCGCTAGTTGGCTTTATGCACGAATGTGTTAAGGCTTGCAGAGCTAAGTGAAATCATTTTATAAGCACTTTGTGCAGATAGAATGTGTAAGGATTTTTTCTATTAAGGAGTTGGCTCGGTGCCTTGACCTAATTCGGGGAAGGAGGATCTAGCGAGGTACATGCAGATGTCCTATCCTTTGTGGAGTTGGCTCTATGGCTTTGTGCACAGGAGTAGAGGAATGTAAGAATCTTGAAGAGTAATAAAAAAGAAGAAGAATAATTTGGTGGACGTAGCCCCACATTGGGGTGAACCACGTATATCATGTGTTGATGCACTTTCTGCAATATTTTTCATGTTGTTTATGTATTTATCTGCTTAGTGCATTGATCTTGATGTATGATAGATAGATCTATGGATGCTTGGTGCTTTATGTATGATGAATGCCAAATCTGATTTACTGCTATGTGCTTGGAAGTGTTTGATATGATTATTACTCTGTTGTTCTGTACTTAGGGTTTAATCTGCGATGTGAATAAGAATCATAACTTAATGCATATCGGTCGATAATTTCTATGTTAAGTGTTGTAATCACATATCTTTGTTCCAACTAGGTTGTAGACACCTGAGTCCTGCAACCCCCCCTTCCTCTACCTCAAGTGAGACTTCATGTCCTCCGCAGGTGTTGCTAAAAGGGCCGATAGTTAGGGTTTTGTTGGTGCGTTGTTGAAGCGTTGAACCCTGGGTCTTCCCATGTGCCAACAAACAACAAACAACTCAATGAATTATATAATGCAAGAATTTTAAGTCTTAAAATAGTATTTCAAGTCATTAAACAAGTATCCAAACACAATTACTCCCACAGGTTGCAATAAAAACAAATATTCACCAAAGAATTAGTTGTTTTACAGGTTGCATATAAGTAAAGATGAGTTATACAATAGCTGAAAGGAAATGAAATGTACTTTGCACACATCAAAAGCTGCATTCAAGATAAGAGAAAAACACATATAGATTTGGAAAAAAAAACACATTGTCATCAAGACTATATTCACTAGGTAGAGAGATTTAATCATCTTGATGTATTGATTTCCTTCCCAAAAAATCGAACCTCCAGAACATACAAAAATTACATATTTATCAAATTTGTAGAGGCTCTAGTCCATCTGGAACTGAGGCTTAACTCTACATTATCAGTTCGAGAACAAATTATTGACTTAACTAAATATTGTTGGAGTATAGTAATGTATACTTCAAACTTGACTTAACAAAAATAAGTGGTTCATATAAAACACAAATGACCACTTATTATTCCTTAATCTAAAAAGTCTTGCACTTAAATAACTAAAAGTTCTACTAGTGATAAAATAAAATCAATGCATTTGTTGAAGTGAATTGAGCTTTGAAAAAAACTAATTAGGACTAGAAAAACTAAGTTCTGTATCGAGCATTGGTATCCATGCGCATTGTTGGAGGCCATGAGATAATTGGATGTGCTGGGAGCTTCTTTAGGTACTCCTTCAAATTATCTCCTTTAGAAAGAAACAAGTCTTCTGGTGTTTCTTCTGGAGTCTTTGATACTTCTTCTACAGTCTGGAGTATAGTTTCTCCAATTCCTGGTTGTGTTGTTGCAAGGTCTAGATTTGAAGCTTCAGTTTTTGCACTTGTTGGTTGTCATCGACCTTCTCTGTTTTGACCTCAACCTGCATCTTCTTTATGTCTTGCTCTATGATAGAAATGTTGTGGTCAGCCAATGTTCTGCTCCTTCTCATATTGTATTTGTGTACAACCTCAGGTTCCTTCCCTTTTGTTCCTTTAATGTACCCCTTGTACTCCCACAGTGCCAGTTTTAATCTCTGGTTTAATGTCTTGTAAATTGTGGCAAGGATCCCATGCATGTGATGAGGTGCCAATAGAATCTTTCTCAGGATCAAGTCCATAATCATGTATTCCCTGCTAACTTGAGTCCGTAGGATAATCCTTTTTCACTGTCACAAATGGTGTTTCTGCAGCCTCATCTTCATTAGACTTTGATTTCTCTTTTTTCACTATCATTCCCTTCAAAACATTGAATGTCATTTCTTCCATGTAGGAAAATCGGGACTGTCATCATCATCTATCACAATTGGTTGGGGGTATTTTAATGATGACTTAAAAAGAGACTCGGAGTTAAGCCTCAATTGATTTGTAATTCTAGTTTTTTTGTTTGGCTTCCTTGGTGCTTCAATTTTTTTCTCACCCTTCCTCTTCCTATCTTATCTAGCTGCAGGGGTTGTTTTAGGTAACGCTTCTGCAGGAACAACCTTTCCCTTAATTACTTCCTTGTTGCATGAACTAGGTCCAATTTTACCTCTCATTCGAGTCACAGGTTTATTAGGTTGTTGCTCAATGGGGGTTTCCTTCTCCTCCTCTGCATGGTTGGATGAAAGATACCTCTGTAGTGTTTGCAGTGTAGGTGGGTGCATGCTGGAAGCTTTTCCACTCTATTTTTCCTTCCCCTTTTTCATAGAATACCTCAATTGCATGTGATGGGACTCCTCCTTCATGGATGGCTCTGGCTTGTTTGCTTTCAAGGGCATGCTCCTTGTTTTATGGCCTTTTCCCTTATTTGATGTGGGTTGGAAAGGCTTCATCGAGCTCCCAAGGTCTGGATAAATCCTGACCTTCATCTTATCTTCACTAGCATAACCTTCGTTCTTCGAATCAGGTACCTGCTCCTGCTCTTTCAATCCCATAGACTTCAATAAATAATCCCAAGGCATTTCAAGTTCCTCAAGAATGAAAGTTACCAACAATCTAATAAATCCCTGATGGTATACGCTTCTGTGAGAAGATTTAGGGTGACCTTGAACCCTCTTGGCCATTTTGGTTAGGCTCGTAAGCAAGTAATATGATAAATTAAGCTCTCTGTCTTCACTTAGATGTATAGGGAAACAAAGGTGATAATAGTGTACAATGTTGAATCGACCCTCACCTATGATATACCTCTGCACTATTGTTAGGGATCCTTTCTAGTCTTCCTTTATCCACAACACGGGTATTCCTTGGCTCTAGTCAAGGTCTTGGTACTCGGGAACCAGAAATTTATTACATAGGTCGGGAGGAAGCTTGCCTTTCTTAAACCATCTCTCCCCACAGATAGGGAGAGCACAGGTTGTTCCAATGAAGTGTTATGTAACATGAATCCATGTATCCCAAGCAGGTTCTGGAAGCCATCAAATGTCTACGCAAACAACATAGTCAAGTGTGACATACCCACTACGGCCTAATATATTTTTTTCACCTTTTTCTCAAGGGACAGAATCCATGAGTTCCTACAAGGTCCTAATGCAGGCTAGCTCTTTCTGTCAGAACCTTCACTAAACCAATCCACCGGTTCTTTTATTAAAAACCCGTCGTGTACAACTCAAGCACCAAGCACGGGCTTCACCTCCATGTGATCATCGGTTATGATCCCGGGCCAAGCCAAGAGGCGCCTTTTGCAATTCACGACTCAGCGATGCCTGAGAGTCAATTCCTTCAACTCTTCAAACCCTGAAACCTGAAATTGTACCTTTGTTGAGATCGACAGCTGCAAATCTCCCCATGATCCGACGGTCCTAGCTGTATTGGGATTTCGGTAACTGGGAGTTTGAAATGCAAGAGAGTTGAGTATTTCGACTCTTCAAACACTGAAACTCGAAATCCGATACGCTAGTTCTTGTATGAGATCCAACGGTCCTCGATGATATGCATCCAACGGTCCAGATATCTTCGGAGAGTTCACGATGCAATGAATCCAGCACTCCTGTCACTCAAATCCCCAAATTCCAATATGGGAACTCGTGTAGGAGATCAAAGAAGCTCATTGATCTGGATCTGATGGTCACTATCCCTCCTGAGCTTAAGGGTGTTGAAGGACACTCAGCCTTAACCCCCTTTCTATCCTATGAGATCCAATGGCTTACGGGGTTTCAGATCTTTCCTCGAACTCTGACCGCTCGCCACACATCTCCTCCGATGCACGGTCTAGATCCTCCTGGAGTTTCATGAACTAGGATTTCATGACTTGAGAAGACGAGGGGTCTTCCCCTTTTGTCTCTCGGGTGCCAAAACGTCGAAATGCCAAAACCTATTCACACTAAGCTGATTCAGAGTTTCGCATACCGAGACTTCATGACTTGCGATGATGAAGGGTCTTACCCTTTGGTTTCTAGGGTGCCGAAACGCCGAAATGCCGAAATGTCGAAACCTATTCACACTAAGTTGTTTTGGAGTTTCACATACCTAGACTTCGTGACTTGCGACGACGAAGGGTATTTCCCTTTGGTTTCCCAGGTGCTGAAATGCCAAAATGCCGAAACCTATTCACACTAAGTTGATTCAGAGTTTCACATACCGGGACTTCGCAACTTGCGACGACGAAGGGTCTTGCCCTTTGGTTTTCCAGGTGCCGAAACGTCGAAATGATGAAACCTATTCACACTAAGTTGGTTCGTAGTTTTGCATACAAGGACTTCACAACTTGCGATGACCAAGGGCCTTGCCCTTTAGTTTCCTGGGTGCCGAAATGGTGAAATGTTGAAATGTCGATGAACAGGTTCGGATACTCCGAGACTTTCAGGAAGTTGCCAAGTCCACTCTCCTACCTAGGAAAAGGATAAGATCGGCGGGAAATAGAGCTCTGACAGATCCTTTAGAGGGTTCTTGGGTAAATTATCCCTAGGCTTGGTGACCTGACTAAAAGCCTTCCTGAGTCGCCGAGCTATAAACTTTTTGGTAAGGGTAAAGTAAAATCGCAGGTTTACTATCATGGTAGTCCTTTCAAGGGACTCACTTCGGCTCTGGAGTGTGAGGAAACTTCCTAGGAGGGGGTGCCTTAGGAAAATTACACCAGGGCATAGCACGAGTCAAATAGATGGGACAATTCTCAAGGGAAACTGACTCGTATTCTGAACTTACTCACTCTATACATAACCGATTATGATTAGACTAGTATAAGCATGCATCCATTACCTCAAATAAAAACACAAGGCAAACACTTCTATACAGAAACCATTTATGAGTGTATAAAACATGAGCATGCATTTGAGATATGAAATTCAAAATACAAAACATAACACTTATCAGAAAACACCAGACGTGAAGTGATTACTGAGAGGGGTGCTCGTTTCCACCCAACTGTAGGCTCAGTGAATCCAGATGGATTTATCACTAGCCACCCCCGAGCTAGACCACGACGCTTGGAGATTCAATTTTCTACTCCCAGCTTAACGGAAGTCAAGGATGAAGGTTACTCTCCTTCTCCTCTATTCAGAACTCCCTGTGTTTCCATAGTTTCTCTAGTTCTTCCCCACGATCCCTGTCACATGCGTTCCCTCCTCTCTCCCTTACCACACTTCCTCTCTTCCCTTTTTCCTCTGCAAGATTGCATGTGGCATGAATTTCCCCATCTGTGGTCAGGTCTGGGAGCTGTTACAAATGGGTGGTTCACCCCCATCCCCTCATTAACTCTTAAGGAGCCTCCCCACCTACCAATCTGACAGGAAATTCATTCTGGGGTCAGAGAGTTGCTTTGATCTTTGAGCAAGTAAAACCAGTACAGTACTGGCTCAGTGGAAGTTAACGCAACCATTCCAGGGCCCTTCCATCACCTCTCATTAGCCATCGTGGTCTCTTTTAGCACATCCCCCTCCCAACAGCCATGCAACACATATTCATAAGATAATTTACATTCATCGACCTTTTATAAAAAGGTCCGTCAAATCAAACATTCACATCTTTGAGTTTGCCATAGTTCTTGGTCAATATAGTTATTTTTATAGAATAGGGGAAATAGGGTGTCATAATTCCCTCCCCCTTAAAGGAACAACATCCTCAATGTTCTATCTATCAATATGACGTGTATGTATAGAAGTAAACAAAATCGAATATGCCTATTTCATGGCATCTTCCATTTCCCACGTAGCCTCATCTGGGCCAAAATGTTTCTACTGCACCTTGACCTGTGCAATGGTTTGGTTCCTGAGTGGGGTTTCCTTTCTGTCCAGTATGCATTGAGGTTTTGGTAGTAATTCTACCTCCAGTTCCACCTGGATCACAGACCAATCATTTATATGATTAGAATCATGTACATATTTCTTCAATAATGAAACATGGAAAATATTATGTTCTTTTACTGTGGGAGGAAGTGCTACCCTATAGGCTACAGGTCCCACTCTGTCTAGAACTTCAAAGGGTCCACAATACTGAGGTGCCAACTTGGCACAAGCTTCCATCCTTAGGGAACTCTTCATGGGCCTAACTCTGAGATATATGTGGTCTCCCGTCTTGAATTCTCTTGGAGTTCTTTTTTGGTCGGCGTAACTTTTCTGTCTGTTCTGAGCGACCTTCAGATTTTGTTTTATCTGAATCACTTGTTGTTCCATTTCTTTCAGCATGTTGGGTCCAATAGTAATTATGTTTACAGGATTACTCCAACTGACTGGAGTGTTGCACGGTCTACCATAGAGGACTTTGAAAGGAATCATCCTCAGGGATTCTTGGTAGTCGTTGTTGTAGGCGAATTCCACCAGTGGCAGGTAATCTTCCCACTTCTTGGGTTGATACATTACATGCATTCTTAGCATGTCTTCCAATATTTGGTTCACTCTTTCCATATGTCCATCGGTTTGAGGATGATAGGCTATGCTAAACAGTAATTTGGTCTCCATACCAACCATCAAGGATTTCCAAAAGTTGGAAGTAAATTTTGTGTCTCAGTCAGACATTATCTCTTTAGGCATACCATGTAGTATGAATATCTCCTTCATGAATATGCTGGCGATATCTATTGCCTTGCAAGTCGATTTGACGGGGATAAAATGGGCGTACTTGCTCAATTTATCCACCACTACCATGATGGCATCATTCTGTTTGGTCGATGTTGGTAATCCGGTGATGAAGTCCATGGAAATGGTTTCCCACTTCCATTCTGGGATTGGTAGAGGTTGTAATAATCCTGCTGGGTGTCGGTGTTCTGCTTTAACCTGTTGGCATTCCAGGCACTTAGCTAAATAGTTAGCTATGTCTTTCTTTAACCTAGGACAATAGAATTGTTTCCTAGTGGCTGTGATCATATTTTGATATCCCAGGTGACTAGTATATGGTATTTTATGTAGTTTTTTATGTAGTTCATCCATTATGAACCTCTTCAAGTCATCACAATCTAGAATATACAATTTGTTTCTGTAAGTTAGCAGACCTCCATCTATCATCTGGTAGCCTTCATACTTTATTCCTGTGGGTTCTTTCTCCAAGTATGAGGTCACATTCTGGAAGAATGTGTCTGTTTCTTGTGCATTCCTGACTCTTTCTTTGACATTCGTCTCACAGGTGCTCACCGCTGCCAGGTGAATTGTTTTCATACTTCTGCTAAGGGCATCAGCCACCTTATTTTCCTTTCCTTTAACATGTTTGATTTCAAAATCAAACTCACTAAGGAGGGCCATCCACCTAGCTTGTTTTGCATTGAGCTTTGGTTGGTCAAACAGATATCGCAATCCATAGTGGTCTGTCATAAGTACAAATTTCTTCCCAGGAGATAATGTCTCCACATTTTTAAGGCGTGCACTATGGTGGCCAACTCTAGATCATGGGTCACATAGTTGACTTCATGCTCATTCAATTTTCAGGATTCATAGCAGACTACACTTCCTCCTTGCATAAGGACTCCTCCGAGCCCTTCCTTACAGGCGTTTGTGCACATGAGGAATTCATTTTTGGGATCATCTATCTTCAGCACGAGTGCATGGGTCAGAAGGTGTTTCAGGGATTGAAATCTTTCTTCACATTCTTGTGTCCACATGAATTTATCTCCCTTCTTCTGGAGGGCAGTGATTGGACAACCAATCTTGGAGAATCCTTTTATAAATCTCCTATAGTACCCTACTAAGCCCATAAAGGATCCGATATCCGAAATGTCCTTTGGGGTAGGCCATTCCATGATAGACCTGATCTTGTCAGGATCTACTGCTACTCCCTCTTCAGATATGACATTGCCCAAGTAATGTATTTGCTTCTAAAAAAATTCGCACTTGCTAAATTTGGCATAGAGTTTATGTTCTCTTAGCACTTGAAGCACAAGTCTAAGATGTTCCTCATGTTCTTCTCTATTCTTGGAGTAATTTAATATATCGTCAATAAAAACCAGTACAAATTTGTCTAGGAATTTGCTGAGCACATTTTCCATCAAGCACATAAAAGTGGCAGGGGCATTGGTCAATCCAAATGGTACTACCACAAACTCATAGTGACCATATCTCATCCTGAAGGCAGTTTTGTGGATGTATTCACCCTTGATTCAGACTTGATGGTATCCAGATCTCAAGTCAATATTTGAGAAGATGGAAGCACCTCCCAATTGATCGAACAGGTCATCGATCCTGGGTAAGGGGTACTTGTTCTTTATGGTTACCTTATTGAGTTGTCTATAATCTATGCATAGTTGGAGGGTACCATCTTTCTTTTTCACAAACAGGACTGGTGCTCCCCATGGAGACACGCTGGGCCGGATATAGCCTCTATCCATCATTTATTTTAGTTGTAATTTAAGCTCAACTAGCTC
>JASDQU010421123.1:0-10066 GCA_032191745.1 Picea mariana
CATTGGAATAATATCGATCAAGAGGGCTTTAATAATGATGGAAGTGTCCCCCACTACCATTCTTAACGTTATGCTTATTTCTTTTAACATATAAAGATCTTGATATATTGCAACCCTTTTGCTTCATTGTTAGTGGGGATTCCCAAACCTTAAATGATTTTTATTTTATTTTGTCCCTCAAAATCATAAATTATCCCCTCACATGTCATCCCTAATTAAATTTAATGAAAAAATAAAATATACTTTTCATTATAAATATTTCAAATTTAATAACTAATTAATTTTTTAAAATCATTAATAAATCATTTGAAAGGGAAATAACAAAGTGTAAGGTAAATATTAAGTGGTTATATATATATAGAAATTATGAATATTGTTAATTGAAATTTGATAAAATATTTTAAAAGGAAATATAAAAGCCAAAGGAATTGTTTTGTTTTGATAAACATTTTAAAGGGAATATAGAAGTAAAGGAGGTATTAATAAAGGGGTTGGTTAGCTGTTCTACGAAATGGTTTTTTCGTGGAATTTGGCTATATACATTTACACCAATCACTATTTTTTGTTGTTCAAAATCCATTTTTGAATGCAGAAATAGATTCAGCATACTGAATAACTCTAATTCAACAATTTCTCACCGAATTTTGAACAAATATCCTCGAAAAAAATCTACATTTCTTAAAATCTTTAAGATAAAACATTAATAAATCATTTCAA
The DNA here is from genome assembly GCA_032191745.1 of Picea mariana. Taxonomy (NCBI): domain Eukaryota; kingdom Viridiplantae; phylum Streptophyta; class Pinopsida; order Pinales; family Pinaceae; genus Picea; species Picea mariana. Next base: position 718 of record JASDQU010421123.1, read on the forward strand.
AGAAAAATAACAAAGTGAAGGAGTTATCGTCGATATTTTTTTCTTTGGTCTTCTGTCCAAGTGGCTATCGAATACACTGCATTGTATAGTTGTGCATCGAAACTCTTAGGAGTCGGTCCATTTCTTTTTGACCAGAGATGGGCTCGGCGCGGTTGATGGTCGGCCACTATGAGCTGGTTGTTGTCCACGTAGTTATTGATTCCCTACATTGTATAATTGTGCACCAAAAGCTCTTAGGAGTCGGTGCATTTCTCTTTGACGCGCGATGGGCTTGGCGTGGTTGATGGTCGGCCACTGCGAAAAGGTGCGTTCAAAAATGAGGACTAAAGGCGTTCGATGTGTATTTCTATATACATATCTCCACACAGTTGCATCAGAGTGTTTGCTTTTTGCAATTTTCTCCATAATTTCTACGGTTTTAAGAATCTTCTCTTCTATGTTTTCGTTTTCTATTTATGACCTGTCACTTCAATTTTCCTTTAGCGCTGGATGTCCACGTGGTTGTCAATGCTCTGCATTGAAAGGTCCAGGAGTCGGCCCATTACTTTTTGAACCAGATGGTCGGCCACTACGAAAACACGGTTAAGACATAAGAAAAATCGAGGAATAAAGGGGTTTGAGGTGTATTGCTATATAAATATCCCTGTACAACATCGACATCAGCTTGTTTTCAATGATTGAATGCATTTTTTTTCAGTAGAAAAATTAGCACAAAATTATATTAGATAATAATTTTAATTATATCATCAGGTATCCTTATCAATAATCACTGATCCATCCAATCACACTTTGATCCATAAAAAACTTATCAAATAAAAATTGTTTACAAAGATCTAAAACAATATCATTTCTAAATCTGAAATATCTTAATAAACATAGGTAACCTCATACTACTCTGTTAATATATAGAATATTAACCACGAAAGATCAGGAAAAACTTTCAAAAAACAATCCAAAGGCAACAGTTCCAGTGCTAACAAAAAACAAGAGAAAACTTGAAGTTAAAAGATATCAACATGGTGAGTTGGACCCGCAATCGCTCCACCCCAAGTGAAGTATGTTAATCTTTCTTTAGTCACCGAGAGAGCTTGCTTTGACAAATGATTTGCATCCTCGTTTGATTCCCTGAAAATGTGTTGAAAGCTAGTTTCTTTGAAAGTGATAACCAGGTCCATAAGTCTTTGTTTCCACTCTTCAATATTGATGGCTTGAAGTTTTCCTTTATGATTTAGCCATTCAATAATTACTTTAGAGTCCCCTAGGACTTGAATATAATGGATGTCCAAGAGTTTTGCAATGGTGAGAGTAGACCAAGCTCCTAATAACTCTGTTTTAGTATTTGTCCCAGATCCACCATTGAAATGCCATCTATAAGCCTGTGAATTGGAGCATTTAATGGTTCCCCCTGCACCACAAATTGACCCCCCATTAATGGATGTGCCTTCAAAATAAGCCAAAGAGTAATCACTAATCCGCAAGATTGGATTCTACCTTAACTTCTGAAATTTTAGAGTTGGTGTATTTTTGTTGAGCTCTCCTACCACTTTGAACACAACTGCCCAGGCCGAAGGTGATCTACCATCAAATATGATTTGTTGTGTTCTTTCCAGATGTACCAGCAAGTCAGAACTGACAATCTTTTTGATAAATGCTTATTCAGTGTCCATGAGTTCATACAATCCATAAGGGACAGGCTAGCCCATTTGAATTTTATATTAAGTATGTATGCACATTTCGCCCAAACTGATTTAGCAAAGGTGCATTCAATGAATAAGTGGGATTTTTGTTTCGCATTTTGTTTACAGAGAGTGCATAGACTCAGGCCTACCCAACCTTTTAGTTGTAAAATGTCCCAAGTTAATATCTTGTTCTGTACAGCCAACCAAAAAAACAATATTACCTTCAATTGTATCTTCCATTTCCACAATTGAACCCGCCAACCTTGACAAATTGGAAGCGCTTGAGTAGATAGAATGGAATCGTAGACGTTTTTAACATTTAAGTCGCCTGTTGTGTCACCACCCGTCCAAAGCAGAGCATCTTCTGAATTTGGATGGAGAGTGACCCCGACTTTGTTTAATTCTACAATATAGTTTTCCCAATTTGAAGAATGAAACCCTGATAGCTCCAAGTCCATGTTGCTCTTCCATTTCTCAGCCAATGTAATCAGATCCCTAGCCATCGATGCTTGTGCTAGGACAGTAACCTGCTTTTGATTTATAAGTGTGATTGTCTCTAAATGGAGAAATGAATTATTGCCAATACCTAGAATCAGGTCTCTCCCAATAGTTATAAGATGATCCGTGCCAGGATGCTAGCTAAGCCAAGGAAGGATATTGGGAATAGTGCAGGTAAGACTGGACCAGATCCTTGAGGTTGATTTGAAGAAATGAGACTGTTTTCTAAGCCAATTGATTAAAGTAGCATTATGCGGGTATTTATCCATTCAAACCTGATCCCAAATACTTTCATGATTTAGGACCCTCCATAGAGTATTTGTATTAAAAGTTGTATTAAAATGATAAAGATTTCTAAATCCCCAGACTTCATTCTTTTTTGGTCTGGATAATGTCTCCCATCTACATAAATGGTAGTGCTAAAACTCAGAATGACCATTCCATAAAAAATGGAACATCATTTTTCTAATATTTTTTATAACTTCCTGTGGCGAGGCTTTCATTGACATCCAGTAGACAGGTTGGCCTTCCAGCACTGATTTGACCAAAATATATCTTCCTCCCAGCAATAGCTACCGGTCACACCATAATCCAATTTTATTTGTTAATTTGGACACTATCCAGTCCCAATCTGATGCTCGATGTGACCCTGTCTTTAGAAAGTAACCCATATATTTGAATCTAATAGAAAGAGCACAAAATTTATAAGGAAGAAAATATTTGAAAGGGATTAATTCATCCTCCGTGAGGCCTTCATAATGTATGGTAGTCTTTGTATGATTAACTGTGAGACCCGATGCTTTACATAATAGACTTATAATTTTGATTATTTCCTTCCATTCGATTAAAATTGCATTCGACATTGTGATAACGTCGTCCACAAACAAGAGATGTAAGATTTTTACCAGTCTTGACACTTTTATACCTGATATGGTTCCTACCTCCAAGCTATTTTTCAATAACAAGTTGAGGCCTTCCATCACTAAAATGAAAAGCAAGGGAGAGAGAGGGCATCCTTTCCTAACTCCCCTGCCACTTCTAAAAAATTTTATTGCCTCCCCATTAATTAACATTGCATAGGAAGATGAAGTGACACATGACATTATCCAATTTGTCATTTGAATCCCCACACCAATTTTTAGAAGGATCATTCTTAAATGATCCTAGTCAATACAATCATAGGCTTTCCTTAAATCCAGTTTTAAAACAAGGGCTTTCAAACTTTTCCTTTTTATGTTGTGTAGACTCTCATGAGCGGTGCCTATGGCATCTTGAATACGTTTGCCTTGTAAAAACCCCCTCTGTTCAAAGGATATAGATCTCGATAGGAAGGGTTTTAAACAGTTAACGATAATTTTTGAAATTACCTTGTAACACAGATTGCAGAGTGAGATAGGTCAGAACTCATCAAAGGAGGTTGGGTTATTTTACTTTGGGATTAAAGTTAGGAAAGTAGAATTTAGTCCTCCTGCGATAGCACCTAGCCTTCTTGTTTCCTCCACCATAGCAAGGAGATATTTCTCGACTAGGTCAGAGAAGAAAATAAAAAAATTTGCAGTCCATCCGTCCGGTCCCGAAATTTTTTCTTTCTTAAAGTGAAACAAAACTTCTCTCAACTCATCCAATGTGACAGGTGTGAACAAAGAACTAGACTCCTTAGCATTAATCATCTGTAGGAATAAATCAATAAGCTTGCATTGATCGGTTGTAATCGGGTTTGTCGGAGATTTGTAGAAGTCCTTGAAATATTTGACATATGCTTCCTTTATATTATCATGCTCAGTTATAATGTCACCATTCCCACTTTGAATTTCCCATATATGTTTCTTGATTCTGTTATAGCTAGCAAACTTATGAAAGCATTTGGTATTATTGTCCCCGTTGGTCATCCAAAGAGCCTTGCTATGTAATCGCCACTGTTCTTCCTCAGCTTTTAATATGCCATTCCTTTCCAATTCTAAATGCCGAAGAGCTATAACAGCTGCCTGATCACTTGGATCACCTCCCAGGATTTTAATTGTTTTCTTAATGTCTGATTCTAGCGATACTAGTTTATCTTTTTTCTGGATCGGATTCTCTTTATGCCAAATTTTTGTTTGTTTTTTCAATTCTTGTAATTTCCGGATGATTCTAATCTTCCTGCCTCCTTCACTAAGGAAAATTGGATCATTCCAAACCTCAATGACTATATCCACAAACTCCTTCTCAATGATCCACTGAGCATTAAATTTGTAAGGGTAGATTTTATATGCAGGAGGTAATTCCATCTGTAGTAGAATTGGCGCGTGATCAGAAATATAAGGAAACTCTACCCAAGACCTGTAAAGTCCAATATCAATTAAAAGGTCTTCGGCAACCAAAAAACTATCTAATCTCCGAGCTACCGCTGCCTGCCCAATGCGATCGTTTCTCTAGGTCAGGGCCACTTTGGTCGGCTTGATGTCAATCAATTTCTTTGTATAAAGGAGTTCTCTGTAATAATCCTCTGATATTCCAGTCTCAGAAGATCCACCCCATGCCTCATCTAAAGAGAGAATGATGTTTAAATCCTCCACTACGATCAGGTGTTTGATAGATAAAATACCACTTTCTTCCAGTGTATTCCAAAAGTGTTTTTGATCCTTGCATGGTCCATATATATTTAACAACGCTATCTCCCGATTTTTAATTAAACTCTTTCATGTTAACAAGATACCACCCAGAGTGAGAAATAGAACCAATGTAAATAAGTTTGGGTCCCAAGAAACTAACAGACCCTTGGAACTACCCAAAGAACTTACAGAACTCTATACCCAAGAAAGAAAAAATAGATGAACAAAATCCCTGGCTTTTTGCTCGTTTACCAAAGTTTCTTGAAGGAAAATGATATCAGGATGGGTGTGTTCCAATAGTCGACGGACTGAGGCAACTTTGAGGGTTCCTCCTACACCTCTTACATTTAGGGAGAGTAATAACATCACTTTTCCCTCTCCAGGGCTTTCATCGCTCTAAGAGGCCCACTGTCAGTGGTAGAAGGAACCGACTCAACTATCTGTAGTGTTTTTTGTGCCAATTTTTTCCGACTACTTCGAGTTTTTAGAGGAGAGAGTTCTATACCTAGTCCCCTAGACCAAGCGTAGTCTTTCCCCTCCCTTGTTCGAAGAGACTTTAATGATTTTGCCTCTGGTAGTGTAGAGGTATCATGGAGAGCCTTCCCTCGATAAATAGGAAATTTAATAGTACCCTTATTATCCTTAATGAAAGGGAGCAGAGAATCAAGTATTGTGTTGAGAGAGGAATCGTTCTCATAGGGTTCTCTATAAGAAGGCTCCACAACGGTGTTCATCAATAAAGGAGGGGACTGGTAAGGGGTCTTACCCAGAACCGAATCGTTATCCATCTATGTCTAAAAAATCTGAGAAATCCCTGTGGGAGTACTGGAAGGTATGACAGGGTACTCAGTAGGTGGGTAGATGGAACCCGATTTTGGAGGCGATAAACTAGAAAGTGTAACCGAGGTCCCCTTAGCACCAGCGTTAATTTTTATATCCCCTTCCGAAACATCCTTTTCTAGATAAGTAGATGAAAATAACCACCCCGAGTTTTCATGGCATCCCTTTCTCAGAGAGATAAGGAAAAGAAAAAAATAAGGGCAATATAGCTTCAACTTACCCGAGAGTGTAGACGCCTCTTCCAATGGAGGTCCACTCTCAGCCGCATAATGAATGGGAGCATCCCCAAGTGAGTCCACTTCAATCATATAATCCGGTGGGTCTTCATGAAGGATTGAATCATCAGACTTCTCATATGCAACCTTACTAGTGCAGTCGCACCGAAGGTGTCTGGTACACTGACACCAACTACATCTGAATGGTATACCTTGATAGTCTAATATTTTATTTATATGATGGCCCCTCCAATCGATATCCAACAACTCAGAAGCCCATTATGTATATCAAATTCCACTATAATCCAACTGAATTTCCTGGCTGCGTTTACCAAGTTCGACTCATCCAGTGTGATAAATCTACCCAAAGCATCACCTATTGCCTTCAACGCTCCCTTGTTCTAGAAATGTATAGGTAGGCTCAACAATAATACCCACAAATGCCTTAGTTGAAAATTCTCAGTCTGTGGGTAAAAATCCACCCTCCACCTCTTCAACATTAAATTGTTGCCAAAACCCAAAAGTTGTTCAACAACAAAAATGCATCCTCTGGGGTTTTGCAAATGAATCCCATCTATCCCTTTGTGAGGTAGAGGATCTCAGGTACATACCCTAGGATAGGTTTCCAGTTTTTCACAATCCACTCAGCAACCGAACTAGAGGCCAAATAGGAATAAGATAGTATCCCTACCAAACCACACAATGTCAGTCTACATGTCTCTTCGAGACCCACATCCGCCCCCAACACCATCCTCCAGACTCTCTTATTAGCCTTCCACACCTTCTTTCGAACCCCAGTCTGGTTTGAAAAATTATGAGTATATCTATGTCTGTCAACAGAAGAAACTCCTTTATCCCCCTGACTATGATGGACAAACTCCCCTGGTCCACACAAAGGTATAAAAGTGTTTGTATCAATAGGTGAACTGGCCAAAAAGATTTGCTTTGGTGTATTCGAAAGTATCGGGGGATGACAAGGTGAAGTTGTCAAGGACTGAGTATTATGGATTGGACAGTGGGTTGGCATAGTATATGTGTGAAAGTGGGTGCCAGTGTTTACACCCAAGAATCTGTCACCTTGAAAAGACCTCCTTTGTGCCACTCTGCCTCATCCTCAAGATTCATTAGTTTCATGACGTCTTTAGTTATGTCACCATTAGTAACCGAAACCATGGCACTAGCACCTGTTAAGCACTAGATTGAGGATATAATGAAAGAAAGAAATAAGGTTAAAGAAGCCAGTCCCCGAGGTTTGGTGAAATCACTCGCACAAAAACACAAGTAATGACATTTATGTCTCTCCGAGAAAGGTTGATTAGATAAACAGACACTAAGTAGGAAGGTAACCGCCAAAGTAGAGATGGTTCAGTTACCAAAAAAAGTAAAATAATAAACTGGGACCGAGGCTCAGAGGAACTGAGTACTTGTTAGAAGCCTACCATACAAACTAATGACACTAAAGGAAAGGGAAAGATAAAAAACTAATAGCTTGAAGATTTCCCAAACTAGACCTTTAAAAACACACCTCAAACCAAGACAGGAAGAGACCCTTTGATGTTTTCTATAGCTTATTTGTCCTCCTGGTTGTCGAAGATCCGCCATTGATGGAACTCAAGTTCATGCCCTGGTGCATTTCAAATGTTTTTCACATTTTTCTTTGTTTTTCATAACACAGTAAAAAACTTCACATTTTTCTTGTTTTTCATAACACAATAAGACATTTCATTTTGAATGCATTCCTATATATACAATATATGATCATGCATATATCAAGCTACAATATACAATGTCTATCCTTCCATCACAAATTCAATGTGGAAAAAAAATATTAATTAATGGATGGAGGGAAAATTTATGGTCCTGGAACATAGCACAAAAGATCAAGTTGTTTACCTGGTTAATTATAGAAAACAAAATACACACTTGGGATAATCTTCAAAGGAAAGGTTGGGTTGGTCCTAACATATGTCAACTGTGCTATATCGATGAAGAGATAGTTTCACATATCTTTATTAAGTGCCCCTTCACACGTCTAGTATGGGACACAATTATTCTTGATCAAAATATAAACATTGTTTGGGATGGGACTTCAATAACTGCTTGCTATGATTATTGGACAACCATGGAACACAACTTAAAATATCTCCCTTCTCTGGTATCTTGGTTCGTATGGATGGATAGGAACAGAAAATTCTTTGAAAATGGGCCCCCTTCTACAAGTATTGTTGCATATAAAACACTTGGTATGCTAAAAAACTGGAAAGTTATACACCCAAGTAAAGTGGTAAAACAGATAAAAAATAGAACACATATCACAGAGGATACACCTACGGGGTGGTTTGATGGAGCAACGCAGCACAATGACACACTGAGTAGAGCAGGAGGCTTGGTCAGAGTCACAAAGAATTCACAATATAGATGGACCTTCAACTGTGGCCCGGGTACCAACACCAGGGCATAATTATTGGGCGCCTGGGCAACACTACACTTGGCATCCGGATTAAACATTGAAGTCCTTCAAATTCTTGGGGATTCCAGAATTATCATAGAATGGTTGAACAACAAGGGTAAGCTACAAGCCATCTCACTTATGGCCTGGAAGGAAAAAAGCAGACTACTACAACCCACATTTAGGAAGCTCAGTTTTAATCATATTTATCGTGAACAGAACAAGGAAGTAGATCATCTATCAAAGGTAGCACTTCAGAAAAACGTTGGCATAATCTCCTACAATCATTGGGTTGAAGGACATGAGGGCCCTACACATACACTAAATATATACTTGGACCTGCATCAACAGTCCATTTGTGGACATTCCAACCCAACCGAAGGAAAATATCTTATGCTATTGTTTTTGAGTATATGTGACAGCTAGTATTATGGACTTTACTCTTTTTGTTAACTTAAGATATATAGTAGTGTTCATAACTTTAATTCAAGCTATGATCTTTCACCTTCTTGTTGGTTGAAAGACCAGTGTAAACGAAAGATATATTCGACAATGGATACTTTGTTGTGATTGTAAATCAAGTCATGAGCACAAATTATATATTAATATAATTGAGAAAAAAAATTATTGAAAAAAAACTAGAAAATAGTTAGCCATTTTCTTTTCCTTCTCTTGTTCTTTCTCATAAACAATTGCTCATGACTTCTATACAATTACAAAAACATTGTTATGTTTGAATTCATTTTGTACACATTTTATTCATTCATTGTCTCTATTTTTCTTTGTGCTTCTACGCTCATAACTTAATCAATTTAATTTATTTAAGTTATCCCATTTTACATGTGAAATGAAATCATTATTCTTATAATCTTATTTATATTATTCTTTATATAAGAAAAAAGATTAATCAAAATAATATTAATTATTTATCAATTTAATTTATTTAAGTTATCCCATTTTACATGTGAAATGAAATCATTATTCTTATAATCTTATTTATAGTATTCTTTATATGTAAAGACAAAAGATTAATCAAAATAACATTAATTATTTATCAATTTATTTGATATTTAATCT
>JASDQU010421126.1:0-10152 GCA_032191745.1 Picea mariana
TCTTACAGACAGAATGGAAATAATCTAGCTAGGGCGCTGGTAGCTTATCTCTGAGAAGAGATGTGGCTGCTACTTGCATCTGTGAGAAGATGATTACAATGAGGCTCTAGAGGCCTTGTTACAATAGATGAGAATGACAAAAGTCATAGACATCCAAAAACCTAACCCTAGGAGATGAAGCGCCAAAAGTCATGTGGGCCCCGTTTGGGTAAGTTAGTACATCAACTTCCCCGGGTCGTAACTTTTGCATACGATCTCCGTTTTAGGCATGTGATAGCTCGTTGGAAAGGTATCGTTGAGGAGATTCATTTTGGGGGCTCAATCATGCCTTTGTATATCATTGAGAACCTCTATCTCAAAAAAACCTTCATTTAGTCCCTCAAAATGGCCCCGGAAGTTAAAACCTGCTAAAAATAGTGAATTGCCAAAATTGCCAAAAAACTATTTTGAGCCAGTCGGAAAAGGTGGGTGGCCACCGATATCCACCTGGATCACTAGCCTAGTGAAAATTCAACAGTTTACTTACTTTTTTGCCATATCTATAGAATATAACACATCTCAAGTGGCAGATTTATTCTTCAAGGAAGTCTTCAAGTTGCATGGGTTTCCCAAGACTATTGTGAGTGATAGGGATAGCAGATCCATGAGCACATTTTGGCAGGAGTTATTTCGGGTAGTTGGTACAGAGTTAACCCCCAGCACTAGCCATCATCCACAAACAGATGGCCAAACTAAAATAGTCAACAAGTGGGTGGAATGATATCTCTGGAACTATGTGACAGGGCAACAAAGAGCATGGTTCAAGTGGTTACACTTGGGTGAATATTGCTACAACACCACTTACCACATGTCCATTGGTATGTCTCCTTTCAGAGCCTTATATAGTTACAATCCTCTCACTTTTCTAGAGATGGTGTTTGGAGATAGTAAAGCTCCTATGGCTCAGTGAATACAAGAAATCCAATACATAGTTAGAGATCTCAAAGATCATTTGCAAAGGGCCCAAAACCAACAGAATTTATATGCAAATAAACACAGATTCGACCGCAGTTTCGAGGTGGGAGACTTAGTCTATTTGAGGCTCCAATCAAACAGACAAGCATCGATAAAAAAAATGGCACTGAGAAGTTCAAACCCCACTTTTATGGGCCACACATGGTGAAGAGGAAGGTGGGGGCAATTGCATATGAGCTAGAGTTGCCACATGGAAGTAAAATTCATAATGTCTTCCATGTGGCATGCCTTAAAAGGGCATTGGGACAACATATTGTCATTAATGAGGAGTTACCTCTAGTAGATGAGGAAGGACAATTGATTTTGATACCAGAAGAGATCTTGGAGGTAAGGGAGAAAAATCTAAGGAACAATAATATCAAGGAATATCTGATTAAATGGAAAAAAATTCCAATAGAGGATGCCACTTGGGAAGGTGAACAGGTTCTACCACATTCAGATTCATGATTGCTTGTTGGCAAGCAATTTCTAGCAGGGGAGACTGATCTCCTTCCAAGTGACAGGAATCTTGGGAGATTTAGTAGTGTAGTTGTTCCCCCTAGGCTATAGTCTCATTGAAAAAGGGGACTAAGAGGCTAAATGGTCACTAAGGCATTACAGTTATATTATTAAAGTGACTTTGGCTAAAAAGGAAAATAAAGGCTAATTGGCTAAGTTGAGAAAATAAAGTAAATGACTTTAGAATCCAATTAAATAATTTAAGTGAAAATTAGAAGTTGGAGTAGAAAAGAAGAGGAGGGTGCCTCACTCCTCATTCTTGTCATTTCTCACTTTGCATCTTGAGCTCCGTAGCTTAGATGTTTTGAGGGTTTTGAGTAAACAAACCCTAGAGATCAGCAAGGAGGTGAAAGATTCCTATGTTCCTAATCCAAGCTTGGCCAAGGTGGTGAAATATTCCACCCTCACCATTCTACTCAGTTCAGAATAGTTTCGGTAGTGGATTGTAAAGAAAGGGCGCAGAACTGGGATTTTTCTGTAGGTTTGGGGCGCACTATTGAAGGAAGAAGAGTTTGAATTTGTCAGAAATTTGGGGATATAAAGCATGTCTTTCCACAATGGTGTTTGCTATCCATTGGGCTCCATTTCTCATCAGTTTGTGGAGGGTTGCCACTCATCCTTTATTTATTTCTCTAGATGGGCGAGTTTTTTGTAGGAGGGCACACTTGTCTTTGGAAATACAGTGAGTTGGGAGTCAAATATGGAGCCACGGCTAAGGAAACCCTTTGTATGAGATTACTATATTCAGATCTATAGTTTTGGAGTGATTTCCAAGAGTTTGGAGGCCAGAACAAGTAGGGCCGAAATTCCTAGGAGGATTTCCAGCCAGAGAGGGGCGCAACTCGACCAGGACAGTTACCCAGAAAATAGAAGGGAAAGAAATTGATCCTTTCTTCTCTTGTTGTTGCAGTTGGGGTCTAGGAGAGGCCATATGTCACTATTATCATTGTATCTTGGAGCTATTCTCAACCACTCACATTATTCTTCCATCTCAATTCCAAATCTGTCCATCTCTTGTACTGAGGTCAGTTATAAATTTAAATAAAATACAGATTTGAGGTATTTGTGGCTATTTATGTTGTTATTTCTATTGCATCTCGTTGTGTATGTGTTATTTGCTACATTCCCACCATTTACTTTCTATAAAACTATACAAAGCTATCCCAATGCAACTAAGAAGGAAAAAACAACAAATTGTTAACAAATTTACCACAAAAAGAAAAGAAATAAACCCCAAAGTTCCTAGTAGATCTATTTGGGAACATTACACTTCTTTAAGCCATATGAGCAAAAAGTAAGCGGAAAAACCCCCCAAACCAGGGATGATTTTAAGGATGGAAATCTATTTTAAAATGTAGAAACCTTGGCGAATACTACTAATCCTTCATATGCCAACTATAAATGATTGGCTATATTTTTGTAAAAATATTCAAATTTGTAAGAATTTTATATAGTTTTTATAAAATTTTGGCGATTTTTGAGGTAAAATAATTTTATCCTATAGAATTTGGGCGAATCATTTTTAAAATAGCGAATCCCATTTTTGGAAAAACCATGGAAAATTAGCCCATGAGAGAAATTTAGCCCCTAAAATCATCTATGCCCCAAACATGGTCAAATTCCACAAATGAAGGGAAATGCAAGGTGTTGGTGCAACATCCAGCCTCCAAAGGCCCTTCAAATGCTTGATCCTTCAATAAAAGTGGAAAAAAACCCTCCAACACTCCTTTAATGCAGGTCGGCTTCATTAATGATTATTCCCAATAGGTCATCCCTAACAAAATTTACCAAATAAATTATCTTTCCCCAAGTACAGGTCGGCCCCATGTGCAAATGAGTGCCATGTCTCAAGTCAAATGCTCAATGGAGAGTATGACCTAGTAAATGATGCCTGAATGAAGGCATGACTTACCAAAATAAACTAACACCATCAATGAGACCCATACTTGATCTAACCATCGATCAGGTTCACATCAAGTTGCTTGAAGGCTTGATAGATTCTTCATATTAGAATCACTAATGTTGGAAGGACCTCTATTGCAAGCGAGCATCCTTCCTCGATGAGTTTTAGACCATTGGTTGATAAAATTATGGTTGGATTCTTCATTCTCCCCTCGTAGTAAACCATTTAGGTTCAAGAAATTTTGTCTCTTCATCCCTGACTTCCACGAAAATTCCCCTACCTGGTGGGATGAAGCGACAATATCTCACAAAACCCTCATGTTTAAATTCCAACAAAAATTAAAGAAATTCAAGAATAAGCTCAGAGAATGGAATAAAAATGTCTTCGACAACATATTTGAGGCCCAAAAATATTTGGAACAATGATTAGAGGAAATGAGACACATCTTCATGAATTCACCTACTTTCATTCTTAACAATGTTAATATATTAGAGTAGTTGTGATAAAAAATGAAAAACCCTTAATCCATTGACCCGATTAGGCTACAACCCTAATTCCTTAACCTAAATTAGAAAACCATGAGTTGAAAATACCATGCACCACTAAAGGCTTACTAGATAATATTATACTTCAAAGGAAAGGTTCTAGATAGATGTTGAAATTGGTTGATGTTGCATTTGTGAATAAGTGAGAGATTTGTAGGAAACTTGTCCTCATACATAAAATTATCTTAAATAGAAAAAAGGGTCATAAACCAAACAGGAAAGGATGAAAATCAATTGAGAAATATGAGTGCAACAAACCAACATAATACAAATAGAGAAGCATACTAATGGATTCCCCAAAATATGGGTTGAGGAAGCAATACTCTCTATGGTGGATAAAGAAGACGATAAGAATCCCATGAAGGTGGTAATTGCAAGTGAATCCCCATTTAGAACAATAACAAGAGTACCTAAATATTACAAGTCCAATTATGATATGTAATTGATAAACATTTGATTTCCCTTCAAATTATAAGAATATTATTTATGTTTTATTATCACTTTGGACCCTTCTCACTATAAAAAGAAAGAGAAAAAGGATAAAATGAAAGACTATTTTTCAACGGGACAACAATGAAATGTATACGATACTAATATGTGATATAGCATTTGTTTATTAAATATCAAGAGAACCATCTACCCGTATGTTATGAAATGCTCTTTTAACCTCTACAAAATATAAGCTATTCTTTATTATGAATAAGAAGTTTCCGGAAGAATGAAACTCATGAATGTATTGTTGTGCAAACTCTCGTCAATTCCATTACTACATTCATTTGGTTTTTTAATATTTGTTCATTTGGTTTTTTAATATTTGTTTATTGGAAAAAAAAATGTTTTAAATAAATTGTTAATGTTAAAATGTAGACTTATATATAACGTGTTTTTTTAGATATTAAATTTAGAGGAAGGTATAACAAGTTTATTTCTATAAACTAAATTAAATTAGACTTAATAGTTAAGACAAAATATAAAATAAAATAGAGGAAATATATTAATCTCAAACTTTTTTAATATATTAATTTTATAAATCAAATTATTTGAATTATAATAATAATAATAATAATAATAATGATGATGATGATGATAGAGTACATAATAATATTAAAGAAAATCATTAAACCAAATTTAAAGATATTATAAAAATAAAATTTATCTTTTTAAAAATAATTTAAGGAAAAGTTATATATATATAAAACCAGTTCAAATTTAGAGGACAGTAGAGAGTATGTATATCTCCGTAGATTTTACCAATCATCCTAAAGAATTTAAAATACAAAATCAACTAAATATATTTACGCCGAAAGGCTATACCTATTGAAGATGGGCACAATTAATGATCTTTTAATCTTAAATTCTAATTTGATGGTTATGCATTGAAGATGCTGGCATATTCTTAGTCGTCCTCCAAAATCAATGAGTCAGATTTAACCTTTGGAATTCTTCAACTGTTCATTATATGATTGCCACATTTAAATAATTAACCTTTGGAATTCTTTAACTGTTCAGTTTGTTCATGCATGAACCTAACATTTTTACTAAGTTTTATTTAACCTGACATTTTTACAGTTTTTTTTATGCACCATAAGTCTTTCGGCGGCTATGCTAGTAATATGTAAATTTTAAACAACTTCAATTTTTGAAAGATAAAAATGAAGTCATGTTAATCTCAAAATTTGTTGATGAAAAAAAAACAACAATAAACTGTTTTATTCCACCTTCCTATGTGGGTTTGGTTCAAAAGCCATAGCAGTGTAAAATGAACCCCTACAGTAATTATTTCCACAGAAATGGCTTGTGGTACAGCTTGGAAGAGAATTCCATGTGGTGTCTATTAAATTGTAGTCAACAACCTCTACCACTTGTGATGGTCGAGCAGCACCTTGGAGACATGGTGTGAAACACACGTGATCTCCCATTCCGCAGGATCCGCGTAGACACATGAATCCATCTATAGGGTCTTTCTTCATCCATTTCTTGCAAAGGAAAGAAGGCATCCGTGCAATCTCCACCCATTCCCACGACGGCGAGTTTGGATAGTCACATCCGTTAAAAACAAATATGGAACGTCCGCTTTAGAGTTTTATTTAACAAATAATGCAATATTGTGAATACTTTTCCCATTAATTAAATACAAACACATTACAATGCAAAGGAAAACCTCGTGTACTTCCCTAGATTCTTCACAGCACAGGGTCCGGTCAACAATATGGATCAAAGTGAGCACAGGGTCCGGTCAACAATATGGATCAAAGTGGATCAAAGTCATTACAAGAATATTCTCATTATGAGATCAATATGTCACTTATGGTATAGAACTTGGGTGGAGATGATAACACTTTATCCCACAACTTCCATCTAGACCAAACACACATATATATCTGAAGAATCGGCCTAGATCCATCTTAACTTCGAAGCTATCATGAGTTGAGAGGTATCAAATTTGTTGAGATGAAAAAAAAAAATAGAGTACAAAACTTATGTTTGCATCTCTAAGGGCTTGGCATCAAATCTAAGATGAATCTAGGCTAGCAGTAGAAAAACCCACCACACTCAATGTATTATGGAACAATTGAATGGTTACAATACATTTATGCACTCTAAAACACATTCATCAATGTATTATTGAACAACTAAGTGGTTACAATACATTAGAGAGTATTTGTTCTCTCGACAAGAGTGTTCACCACTGATCTCCTTCTTGCTTGACTCTCTAGACCAAATTAGGCCTACACTATGCACTCCATAACTACTTTGGTCACACAAGCCTATATGGTCCAATAGGCCAACTCCTAAGGCCTATAACATGTGGCATATTATAATGGAGTATCCCAAACCATTAAATAGGTTTCATCGTATGAAATACCTTGAGCAATGCCATGGGTTACCCAACACCATTACACTTAATAGACCAAGTACTTTTCAAATAAATACTTATCTTACATATAAAAACCCCAAGTGGTAACTGGCAAATGTATGTTACTTGTTCATATGAGTTGGTGAGCCAAGATGATTTTGGGGTTAGAGTTCCTTATTTGTATGAATGTTAGGCCAGGGTGCAAATACCAGATATATAAAATATGTAGAACAGAAATGAAATGCTAGAAATGACAAAATAACAGTAAAATATCCAGCATAATCTTCACAATACACAGAAATGATATACTAAATAGCAACAGAAATAGCACTTTGATTCAGATAGGAATGTTCACAGGCCTCTTCGAGGGGGCAACCTCCAGTCGAGCAGCGCTCTGTTACAATAATCTCCAAGCTAGGGTTCTCATACCCTCGCCTCTTATTTATACTAAATATGTCTATTAAGAGAAGCATCTAGAGGAAGATCATTCTAGAAGCGGAAGCTTCTATTAGGTCTTCTTACATCCGCTTTATTCTATTTTATTGAAAGGCCTTATTAATATTGACCTTTATTACATCCGAATACATTGATCTACCTATGTGCGGGTTAGGACCTTAACATGTCCGCCCCCTTAAAAACAGCCTTGTCCTCAAGGCTTGAGATGTGGAAACTGCTGCAGAATGGTAGTTGGTTCCCAAGTGGCATCTGCTGGAGTCATGTCTTTCCACTGTACTAGCACTTCCTTGATGGTTCTCTGATGCAGGCGACACTCACGCTGGTCCAAAACTGCTTCTGGCTGTAGCTAAATGGACCCTTCTTCAGCTAACTCTGGAAGGTTGGTTTGAATTTGGCACCTGGTTCCAATCACCTTCTTCAAGCATGAAACATGAAAAACAGGATGTAGCTTCGAATGAGTGGGCAGAGCTAATTGATATGCGACTTGTCCCACATGCTTGAGAACTGTGTAAGGGCCATAGAATTTGGGCGCTAGCTTCTGACAATGCTCGGCCTTGAGGGAATTTTGCTTATATGGTTGCAATCTCAGAAACACCCGATCCCGTTCTACAAATTGACGTTTAGAGCGACCTTGATCTGCTTGCTACTTCATTCTATTCTGTGCCATGACCAAATTCTCTTTAAGGGTACGAAGGATTTCCTCTCGAACTGTAAGTGTTTGGTCAACCGCCTGGACCTTCGAGGTACCTAGTAAGTATGAGAGAACTGAAGGTGGCTTATGTCCATATACTGCTTCAAAGGGAGTCATGCGAGTGGCTGTATGGTATGTAGTGTTGTACCACCATTCGGTGAGGGGTAACCATTGAGCCCACTGGTGTTGTTTTTCAGAGGCAAAGCACCTCAGATATGTTTCCAAACACGTGTTGACAACTTCCGTTTGACCATCCATTTGGGGATGATAAGCTGAGCTGAGATGCAATTGTGTGCCTTGTAGCTTAAACAATTCTTGCCAAAAATTGCTTGTGAAAGTTGGGTCTCGATCATAAACAATAGAGTGTGGCATGCCATGCAGCTTGAATACCTGGTCCATGAAAATTTGAGCCACCGTGGATGTAGTAAATGGGTGGGACAGAGCGCAAAAATGAGCATACTTGGAGAGGCGATCCACCACCACCATTATGACTGTTTTATTCCCTGATTTGGGTAAGCCTATAATAAAGTCCATAGATATATCCTTCCAAATAGCAGGGGGAATCGGAAGCGGTTGGAGGGTGCCTGGAGATTTGACTGTTTCTCCCTTGTTGCGTTGACACACCTCACATTCAGCGACAAACTTACGAATGTCTTGTTTCATGCCATCCCAGAAAAAAGAGCGTTTGACTCGATCATATGTTTTGGTGAACCTTGAGTGCCCCGCTGTGGGTGTAGCATGAAGCTCAGAATGCAACATGGATTTGAGCTTGGATTGTTTACTTAAATACAAGCGACCTTTGTATCGAAGCTCATCCTGGAGCCAGGAGTATCCTAGGGGAGCCAGAGCCTTGTTCTGTAGTTGATGGATCATATGCGAACTTTTGGGATCTTGAAGCCATTCCTGGCGCACAGCTTGGAGCCAATCAGGTACAATGAAGGAAAGAGAAAAAAGAGATCGTTCGTCTTCATATTTTTGGGACAGTGCATCCGCCACGACATTGTCTTTGCCCTTCTTGTAAATGATCTCATAGTCATATCCAAAGATCTTAGTCACCTATTTTTTTTCTTCCTGGGAGGAAATGCGTTTTTCCAGAAAGTACTTGAAGCTTTGATGGTCTGTCTTAATTTGGAAGCGTTGCCCCAAGAGATACAGACGCCACAACTCAACGGCATGTAGAATCGCCAACATTTCTTTTTCATAAATGGGTTTGCCCAGATTGTTTTCAGACAGTTGCTTGCTAGTGAAGGCCAAAGGTCGACCCTCTTGCATAAGGACAGCACCAATTCCTTTCCCTGAGGCATCACATTCCAACACAAAAGTCTTTGTGAAGTCGGGAAGGGCCAGAACCAGAGTGGTGCACATGGTTGTCTTCAAGATTTAAAAATCTTGAGCAGCTGTTGGAGTCCAAGTGAAAGATTTCTTTTTGAGGAGAGTCGTGAGAGGTGCTACAATATTTCCATAGTTCTTAATGAACTTGCAATAATACCCTGTGAGGCCCAAAAATCCATGCAAGCTTTTGAGAGTCTTCAGGTGCGGCCAGTCTTGCATAGCTTCAATCTTTCACGGGTCCACCCTGACGCCATCCTTTCCCACTAGATGACCCAAGTATTCTACTTCGGAGGCACCAAAAGAACATTTGGATTATTTCAGGAAAAGATGGTGCTGAGAGAGTAGGCGGAGAACTTGATCCACATGATTAAGATGGTCTATCCAGGTTTTGCTATATATGAAGATATCATCAAAGAAAACTAAGAAAAAATGACGGAGAAAAGGGCGGAAGACATGGTTCATGAGGCTCTGGAAGGTGGAGGGGGCGTTACACAAGCCAAAGGGCATGACCAAAAACTCATAGTGGCCCTCATGAGTGTGAAAGGTCGTCTTGGGAATGTCGGCCTCTTTCATGCGTATCCGGTGATAGCCCGAGCGAAGATCAAGTTTGGTAAAGAATTGGGCGCCACTCAATTCATCCAAAAGGTCATCAATGATAGGAATGGGAAATTTGTCTTTGATGGTTAGTTTGTTGAGAGCACGGAAGTTAGGACACATTCTCCAAGAACCTTCTTTCTTCAGTACCATGACGACCGGAGAGGAGTAAGGGCTCGTACTAGGACGGATGACTCCAGCAGTAAGGAGTTCCTGGACCATTTTTTCAATTTTATTTTTTTGTGCAAAGGGGTGGCGATAT
>JASDQU010421129.1:0-10085 GCA_032191745.1 Picea mariana
GGAGTAAGTCGTAAAGAGTACCCATTTGTCAGTAAATGAGGTCAAGGTATTGAGCATGACTAATGGCCTATTCTTCCATGACAACTCCACCCATGGCGATGTCATGACAGATGTCATTCACGAATGATTTCGTGAACCACTCTGTCAGCAAATGATCGGGAAGTTCAAGTTTGATGAGACGTCGTCTCCGTCGCCACTCATGAATGTGATCGGAGATATGAGTGGCTTTGGTTTGTTTTAAAGAACTCAAAATCTCGGTCCATGTTTCATAGCGGATCAGTAACTGGTAGTGGGTGAGGAAAGCCATAGCGAGGGTGTTGAAATCGATGAAGAAACCTCGTGGTAATTCTATATACCACTTCACGGCAGAACCTGTGAGGGTTCGCTGAAAAAGGCGTAAATGAATAGAGTCATCCATCAAGGAGTTGGATGAGCACCAAAGGTGAAAAGTCATTACATGATTGTTCGGGTACTCTCCCGGTTTGCCATTGAATTTAGGGATGTCAGATGGTATTTTGGCCGGTATGGCAGGCCATTGAGGAGAGTGATGGATCAGATCATTTAAAATCCTCAATAGATCCAGAAGGTCTAGGGTGGCTAAGAAAGATAATTATCTATTCACATGTGGGTACTAGTGACTTTGGGGAGGGAGTCCCGTCGGCAAACCAGTGGGACCATAAGCAGTCTGCATATAATGAGAGGATCCGGGTAGATTCGGTTGTTGGTGTGGAGGCAAGAAACTATTAGGGTTGTACCCTTGAACAGGGGCATGGGGTTGAGCATTCGAGCCACAAATAGGATTAGACGTACCTGGATAGGGTTGGCCTATACTAGGGGGTATAACGGAGCTAGCCTGAGGTTGTTTCCCGCCAGTCGGGTGAGGATTATGTTGTATAAGATGATTCCAATACTGGACCAAGTATGGAGGTATGTTTTTTCCATAGGGTGGGGTCAGTGGGGGTTTCCCTTCAATCGGGGGTTGTGTCCCAATTGGGATTTGTCCTGGAAGGGGGGGTTGAGTTGGGCCTCCTTGGTGAAATTGTCCACCAACAGGAATCTAGTAATTTGGTGTGAACAATGGAATGGTGCCATTAGGATCATTGCCTCTGATAGAGGATGGAAGAGGTCCTCTGAAAGGGGGTGGAGGAAGTGTTAGAATGAAATCAAGAGGATGGTGCCCAGAAGGAGTGGAACTGCCAGGAGTCCCGGATGATATTTGCATAGGAGCAGGAATAGAGGCATTCAATGCATGGTATCCAGGTGGAAGTGTTGGGTTGACTCTGGGTGAAAGAGGTGTGCCAATGGGGGCTTGTCTAGCCATGGTAATCCTGGTGTGAGGACTCGTAGTATCTGTGTAATGGACCATTTGTAAAGGGAGAGTCAAGATGTGGTCAACTCACAGAGCTTCTGTACCAGGAAAATAAGTAGTAGTAAAAGGTACTGCATCTAGATCAGATGTTTCAAGTAGCTCAGGTGAGACAGTGATATCAATGCCTACTCCTGAGCCAAAGAGATCCTGTCTAAAAATGCCAGTAGTCCAAAAAGGATCTTGACCCTCAGGTCCTAGGAAAGGTCCAGTTGGTGATCCAGAAGACTGAATAACTAAGTCTCCGGAAGAGTTCACTTGCACAATGTGTCTCTTAGAGTCAGGATGAAGTCGAAAGTCCTCTCAAGAATTGGTAATTCAGAACCATTCTAGAGAGTTAGTTCTTTCCACTTGTGGAGTGGCAACGTCTTGGACTTCACTCTATTGAGGAGAGCCACTTGTGGAGTGGCAACGTCTTGGACTTCACTCTGTTGAGGAGAGCCCTCCGGTGAGTTGGTAGGTAAGGGTTGAGAACCTTCCAGATTTTCTGGGGGTAAGCCTTTCATTCTACATGAACGACGTGGAGGGTCAATTGTGATCAAGTTAAAAACTTACGAAGGAAATTCTATGGTCAACTTGGGTAAACAAACAGCATGCACTAGTAAAAATCTAAGAAGAAAAACCAAGAAAACAATACCTTCTAATTATGAAGTCACTAGTTGGTGATGAAATCCAACGTCGCAACGACGAGACAAGAAGGGGTTGGACTAGGGTAGAAAAGTTACATTGACGACCTGCTTAACAGACTTACACCTTGGTGCAAGATCCCACACATAATCGTGGGTATACCCTCCAAGGAGCCCGAGTAAGTTTGGACAACGTCGATTCCAGGTACCGTGAAGACTTTCCCCTTCATAGTCACCTTGTGTAAGACCCTAAGAAGATAGGCTACTAAGGTTACCACCAACAACAATAAATCTTGGGGGAACAGTCGACAGTCCGATCCACACGCAAGGGCAGGGTATCTAGCCTGAAATCAGTCTGAGAGGCTTCCACTCATCATTGTGGGTATACCTTCAAGTGACCCCCATAATACATGCAATCTCTACATCAATATCAACAAAGTAGGGTGAGTAACTATGTCAATCTCGATGCAACCTCAGGTTTGACCCTTGTGTGAGAAGGGCTTCCCAGAAAAAACATTGTAAATGGAATTTGACCCTCCTTATCACAAGATACTATTTTGTGTTTTGTTCTTTGGAGAGTCTGTCTCACTGCCTATTCCAAAGCTCTAGCCTAGCTAATGTTGGTGTAAAAGAGTCCTAGAAAAAGTTACTAGTTAAATTTTAAAAATTGCGCAATATTATCAAAGGTTGTTGTTACTCAAAGGAGACAGAAATGAAACTGATGTTGTGTGAGACTCTGACCCAACAATGCATAGATAGGAATGAATGATACAAATTTTTTGTTCGATGAATCCTATTTACAGGAGGGAAAGAGGAGTTTTCTAGAACAACTTGAACTATGATATATGATCTTCTTTGAAATGCAACATCAATCAATCATGAACAATGCCAATCCTCTATTCATTCTATTTCAACAATTTAATGCCAATATTTTTGAATAAAAAGTTGCTTAAAAAGAAAAAATGTTTTTTAATTTTCACTAGAAACCAAACAATAGTGGTGGAACTAAGAAAAACTAGCAACTGATGAAAAAGCAATATACAACAAAAAACCTAAACCAATCTTTCAATGAAGACAAAAATAACAAACAGACAAGTCTAGTCTCTTCAAATGAATGTGGGCAACAATTTTCCAAGTAATGAGCAATTGAAAAAGACAATTAATCCCAAGTTTTAAACCAATCACCAGCTCCGAACCAAACAAGCACTCAGATTTCCAAAACCAGAGATTATATCCTTGTTAAGAAAAGGTCAAGAGGTAACAGTTGAGAAAAAATGAACAAGAAGAGCTTTCGATTTCCAAAGACTAATCACTCACGAAATTCGAAGTCAAGAAACAATCAATCACTGGCCAGAGAATTTATTTTCAGACACACATACAAATCTGGACATCTAAGGATACAAAAAACCTTAATCCAAAAAAATTGCAAATGGGTTCGTAGGTAGGCAGTGGTGTATAGTGCGAGAATCAAGGATTCTCGTAGGCTGGGCACAAGCAGAGTGCGAACTCTAGTGGTTCTCATAGGATACAGAAGGGTGCAATGTGAGAAGGCCTGAAACTAAGAAAAAATTGGAAAAAAGACAAAACAATTTAAGGAACTTTTGGACCCAGAGAGTCTATCAGGGTCTCCTCAAGACTCAGAGATTGATGGAAATGAAAAATGGTAAGTTAAGAGAAAATGGCCAAGGAAAAAACACCAAAAATGGGTTTCATCCCCAGTATGGTCGCCAATTTTGTTATCGAACAAATCGGTAGGTGTGGACACTAACGGATCTCCCTAGATCCACCTAGATCTAGAACAAAATAGGACAGGCCACGACTCTTTCCCTAAGTTGTAATCATTGAATCTACTAATAGAAAGGAACAAGTGACATACCTTTATATCACTTCCTTAGGTCTCTGTTGTTCCCGCTTCACTCTGGTGCTCTCATGAAGTCAAGTCCAACACAACACAAACCAACCAAAGTGAAGATAGAAAAGTATATTCAATGTCAACTTATGCATATGATCAAGGAATTACACAATAAAGTNGCTCCGAACCAAACAAGCACTCAGATTTCCAAAACCAGAGATTATATCCTTGTTAAGAAAAGGTCAAGAGGTAACAGTTGAGAAAAAATGAACAAGAAGAGCTTTCGATTTACAAAGACTAATCATTCACGAAATTCGAAGTCAAGAAACAATCAATCACTGGCCAAAGAAGTTTTTTTCAGACACACATACAAATCTGGACATCTAAGGATACAAAAAACCTTAATCCAAAAAAATTGCAAATGGGTTCGTAGGTAGGCAGTGGTGTACAGTGCGAGAATCAAGGATTCTCGTAGGCTGGGCACAAGCAGAGTGCAAAAAGTTCACACTGGACTGAACAACAAGGTGCGAACTCTAGTGGTTCTCATAGGATACAGAAGGGTGCAATGTGAGAAGGCCTGAAACTAAGAAAAAAATGGAAAAAAGACAAAACAATTTAAGGAACTTTTGGACCCAGAGAGTCTATCAGGGTCTCCTCAAGACTCAGAGATTGATGGAAATGAAAAATGGTAAGTTAAGAGAAAATGGCCAAGGAAAAAACACCAAAAATGGGTTGCATCACCAGTATGGTCGCCAATTTTGTTATCGGACAAATCAGTAGGTGTGGACACTAACGGATCTCCCTAGATCCACCTAGATCTAGAACAAAATAGGACAGACCACGACTCTTTCCCTAAGTTGTAATCATTGAATCTACTAATAGAAAGGAACAAGTGACATACCTTTATATCACTTCCTTAGGTCTCTGTTGTTCCCGCTTCGCTCTGGTGCTCTCATGAAGTCAAGTCCAACACAACACAAACCAACCAAAGTGAAGATAGAAAAGTATATTCAATGTCAACTTATGCATATGATCAAGGAATTACACAATAAAGTAAGAGTGACTTTATGGGAAAGGGACATGCCACTGTATCATATTAATTGAAAGTAGAAGATACAACCTGATCACCTTTATGTTACAAGCTTCCTTTCAGTGACCCTTGGTTCCAACACACACAATTTCTTTGTATTTGCATGAAGAAGATCCAATTCCTCTTGATAGACCAAATAGAGCCTTCAAGCTTCTGTCCAAACAGGGTTCTTCACACAATTCTTTCACCAATTCTTCATTCAATCTTGCTTAACCTTTTCCATGATAAACCTTTCAATATATAGGAGAAGGAGATATGGTTACATGGATGAGGATGATCCCATCAAATATGAGAAGTCAATAGAATGACAACCATGTGAATGCCAACTCATTTTCTAGAAGATTCCCTTCTAGAACCCTCGAGACCTCTTCTCCTTTCCAAGCTTAAAAACAGGTTCACACCCTATATATGGAGCATAATGTAATAATTCCACACCCTAAGTGTGGGTGGCCTATGAGAATGAGGGATTCTCGCACCCTAGACCATAGGCAGCCTGCAAACTCATCTTAAAAATATGTTTTTTGGAAGAAGACAGGAGCCACTTTTCTCAAGCAAAAAGTCCTTGTTGGGAGCCTAAATACATCACTATTAAGACATCACCAAAGTGACCAAAATCATGTGTAACAACCCACCTATTCCATTAGCTCAAAGAACAGTTTTCCATGTTGGGAGTTTATTACATTTTTTCGAGTCTCAAACTTTCGGGGTCGTTTTGAGGCCCTAAATGACATTTTTTTTACTTCTCATTGTGGGATATATTGGGATGTTTGGAATGTTTACTTACCAGATAGACCTTTTAGATGGGTTACCTAGTGCCTCAAACATATATCATATGAAAAAGTGGCACCCTTAAAAAGTTGATGTATCAACTACCCCCATCGGGGCCCACAAGCCTTTTGGCATTTCATCTTCCGGGGATAGGGTTTTGGGATGTTTATGGTTTTCAAATTTATGATTTATGTTAAAAATGTCATTGGAGCCTCATTGTAATGATATTCTTTTGAATGATCATATATGTCACATCTCTTCTCAGAGATAAGCTTGCACCATTTTAGAAAGTTCATTCATTTTGTATTTTTACAGTTTATGTACATTTATCTCATTAATAGAAATTGTGTATTATTGTATCTTTGTGTTTCTTGCAATATCTCTGTGTATTTCCTTATTATATTTTTACCTTCATTTCATTCTCAAAATAATATGGATCAAGCAGTGACCTATGGAGAATTTGTAGTACAAGAACAACCTATTTTTATGTGGTACGAGATGGTAGACGTAGAAGTAATAGGAAGCAACCATGAGGAGACAGTCACTTTTGAATTACCTATTAGGGATCATGGTGGAGCAACACAAATGAATACCATTCCCCCTTCTACTCTACCAAACTTACATATTTTTTCCAGCAAAGACCCTGATGCATTCTTATTTGAGTTTGATGTGCTTTGTAGAAGCTATGATTACTCTACTACTTCCCAGAAGTTAAAATTGTTTCCTGCCACCCTAAAGGGTGCATCCCTCCAATGGTTTATGGGCCTTGGTGGGGATACAATTTTAACTTGGGATGAGATGAAGAAAGTGTTTCTGAAGAAATATCAATACTGTTTCAAGGGCATCTAACTCAGAGAAGAGATATTCAAAATGACGCAAAAAGAGGATGAAATTTTGGAGGAATACATGGAGGGATTTCAGTATAACCTTCAAAGATAAAAAGAAAAAAGTCAGTTGATCAAGGAAACAATGAGAAAAATTATTCTAAGAGGCATAAGGGATGAGTGATTATAATATCTCAATCTTATGGGATCGGGGGATATTTCCCAGTTTTCGTATGATTAGGTTTATGATTTATGAAATCATTATTCGAGGGGAAACTCCAATACTGGTAGAATCTCCAGAGATGCCACCTCTAGGTTCATAAAATATGTTGTAGGAATAAGGGCCACAAAGGCTAAAATTGGTAACATGTTTTAAAATTGGATATTTTATAGGTTAAGAAGAAGGAATCATCAGAAAAAGATATGTCTATATTCTTTCCTAAGTGGCAAGAGAAGCACCCATGGAAATAATTTCCATTGGATATCGTTGAAATTTGTGGAATTTGCAAGGAATACCATGCCACCAAGGATTGTCCTTCCATACCAAGAATCAAGGAAATATATCATGGAGAACAAGGAGCCTCAAGTTCACTGTATATGATGGCACCACAAAAACCATGGAAAAGACCTTCAGGTATGGCTCAAAACTATGCATCTAAATTTCCTTATTCTCATAATCATACGTGGAATATTCTTATKCCATGGTAGCATTGACCACCTCATCCTGGTCCACACAAAAAATGGCAGCAAGGTTGGCATGGTCTATATTATGATGGTATGACTACTTTTCCTTATCTTGCACCACCACCATATGCATACCCCTCAGAGGCTCCTCAAAAACAAATCAATCAACCACAACAAMTTTCATTACAAACTCCTCAAARCCCTCCACATCCAATCCAAATTCCTTCCYAGCCTATCCCAAATCCTAATAATAATAAGCGAGTTCATTCCATGTATGGAACTAACCTAAAAAACCTTTCCCATGTATGATATCACACTTGTATCACTGCAGGAAATTTACCTGATGTCTAGGAAATTTCTTAACCCAAAACCCTCAATGATTGTCCAAGAAAATGAAGAAGAAGAGACTCTTATCCAATATAAAAAATTTCAAAATCCATCATCATCACCATCTCAAAATTAGATTCAATCTCAAGTTCAAACAACTCCACAAAATGGTTCTCATAAGGAACAATTATTATAGTCTTATCAACCTCATTTTCCAGAGAGGTTGGCACTAGAAAAACCAATTATACCTTCTAAGTTTGATTTTGTTTCAAAATTGAATAACCTTTGTATTAAGATACCTTTTCTACAATAAATAAAGTACATCCTTGTATACACTAAAAATGTTAGATAATTATGCATTAAAAATCCTAGTAGAAAAAAAGGACCCCCCAACCATCCAAGTCATAGGGAAATTGGATATCCTCGTGTCCAATGAAATCACTATAGCAAAATATGTGGACCCTAGGAACCATGTAGTCACCATATTTATTAATAAGACTCCCATTAGAAACATCTTAATCAAATTGGGTGCAGCCATAAACATAATGACATTACAAACACTATATCATTTGAGACTTCATAATCTCCTCCCTACACCCATTATGTTTGAATTGGTTGATCGATCTAAAATTAAGCCATAGGATATTTTAGAAGATGTGATTTTATCGATGCACTCATGGGAGTACCTWGTAGACTTCTATGTCATACAACCCAAAACCAATCTGGGTGGGAACCCTTTGATCCTCGAGAGACAATGGTTGGACACAATTGATGCTTTCATTGAGTGTAGGTATGGGAATACTACAATTAMAGATGGMACTAAGACCAAACAAATTACACTATACCCCCTGCTAGACCAACAGTTGAACTTGAATGCACGCAATGGATTGATGAAGACAACAATGATGAGGTTTTTCAACCTAGTATTACTATTTCACAAGCCATGAGCCTTAAGGAAAATACCGATGAGAATCTAATTAATCATTGCATCACTAATCCAGATCTTTCGCGGTGTTTTGGGGGGAAATCATCATCTCACATTCAAACTTATATTGATTATCTTCTTGAACAAAATTTTCAAGATAATTTAACTAAAGAGGAACTATCCTTTTCCTTTTCATCAATATTTCATGTACACTCAATTTTTTAATCTGATTATAACACTGTTGAAATTTTTCTTGAGAAAACATTAAACATAAATTCTTCCTTAGACAGTACACAGGGAGGGAAATTGATCCAGGTTTTTATTTTTAAATCAGATACCTTTGCATGGGAATATACCGATATGAAATGAATTCACCTAGATACATGCATCCATCACATATATATTCATAGATATGCCACTATGTCAAACATCCACAAGGAAGAATGAATCCATCCTTGAGGGAAATAGTGAAGGTCGAACTACATAAACTCTTGAATTTCAGTTTCATTTATCTCATCTTGGACAGCTAGTGGGTGTCGCCATTAATGATTGTTCCTAAAAAGAACAAAAAATGGTGGGTATGCATAGACTATAGGGATTTAAACAAGGCTACCCTAAAATATCATTTCCCCCTACCTTTTATTGACCAGGTTCTGGACACACTAGCCAGAAAGAAAAAAAAATCCTTTTCGGAATCATGGGTTCAAAAGATATAACCATATTTTCATTGCTCTAGAATACCAATACAAGACAKCTTTTACATGTCCTTGGGGGACATACGCCTACAAAGTAATACCCTTTGGTTTTTGCAATGCACYAGCCACATTTCAACGAGTAATACTTGGTATTTTTTCTTATTTKTTACATGATTGTATGGAAATATATATGGACGAATTTATTGTGATAGGTGATTCTTTTGATGAAGCTCTAATTAATCTTGAAAAAAAATTGAGAATATKTAGAGAAACAAATATTGCATTAAGAAACGAGAATTTTTTTATGATAATGATTGGGGGGACTGTATTAGGTCACCATGTTCCAGGTACATGAATAAAGGTAGATCCAATCAAAATAGAAGTAATTGTCAACATGTTACCTCCAACTAATCAAAAGGGAGTTTGAAGCTTCCTAGGTCATGTGAGATACTATTGTGGGTTTGTAGATAATTTTTTGAAAATAGCCCTGMCCCTATTCAAATTCATTACAAAATATGTTGAATTTTGTTGGGAAAATGAATGTCAATGTGCCTTTGATATACTCAAGGAAAATCTCTCCTCATCCCCAGTAGTGAGACGGAAAAATTGGAGCCTCACATTCCATATCTTGACCTATGCATCAGATTCAGCCATAGAAGTTGTATTACACTTAACTTATGCTATTTATTTCATAAGAAAGAATCTATCCCCAACTAAATTAAATTACACTGTGAATAAAAAAGAGTTCCTTGTAGTGGTTTATGCAATTAATAAATTTAGGCATTACATCACAAGGTATGAAGTCTTTATTCATACTAACCACTATGTCATTGGTTACTTGATGAACAAACCTATTATGAATGGAAGAATCACCAAATGGCTATTGCTACTACAGGAATTCAAAATCACCATTTTGGACTAGCCAGGT
>JASDQU010421130.1:0-10096 GCA_032191745.1 Picea mariana
AACTTTTCTAGAGTTCTCCACCAACAAATGTGAGAGGAAGTGATGATGAAAATGAAATGGATTGCTAGCCTTATTTATAAGGAAACCCCACTCAATTTGTCCAAAAAGTCAATAATAATGTTACAAGTGGGGTCGAACCCCCAAGTTAGCCTCTACAAATGTCAAAATCATGAAAATAATACAATAATGGTCATACATGTGGTGATGTCATGCCTCCAATGGGCTAGGACGATCTCTCCAAGGCCATGTGTCATCATCTGAGGTGCAAGAATATTGGAGGAATTCTATGCAACATCTCAAGTCATCATTGGTGTCGAAGTGGTAGAAAACCCCATCATCTATGTTAAACCCTAGCATGGCATCATCATCCAAAGCCCAGTTTCAAAGGTGCAAGGGATAACGTCCAAAGAGGAGAAGGTTGTATATCGTCTTTGGGTATCCTCCAATCATATACATGCGTAATGTCCTCCTTCGAATGCAATATAGTATCTAGGGTGTAGAGCCCAAGGTGTGGGATTTATGCCCATCGATGTGCCACCATGACAATATCTATCAAAATCAAGCCCATTTATCCATCGTCGAGGGTCTAGAAGATGTGAGCCAATGTTTGAATGTGTCAAGCCACTGGGTGACTCAATGCTCTACATCACACGTGCCATATCCTGCAATAGAGACACAACATCTTGGGTGAAAGGTTGGGGCGTCCTTCAAGAACCATGTCAAGGGCATCCAAATCAAAACAAAATATGGAATCAAGTAAAGCCAATGTTCATAAGATATACTAGTCCTTAGATCATGCAAAGTAAGTTGTTACTTAAGATATAAGCCACATGAACAATTCACACCAGGTATCCCCTTCAAATTTTACATTTGCTTGTGACTGTATGTAAGTTGACAAGTTTGAATATGGGAGGACCTTCATTCGACCCTATTAGGTGTGCCAACCAAAACAATGAAAGGAAAGACCCAAGTAGAGGGATATGTCATCGGGGAAGCAGTGAAAGAAAAGAATCCTTCAAGAGTAAGTGTGATAGTGGTATGTGTTGGGCTTACTTCATGGATTATGGTGTCATGGAGTCCATTTCTATGAGCGCCTTTGTGGAGGGTGCGCTTTCTCTTGAGTTACCACTTTCTAAGCGCTATGTTTTTCCAAACCCCTTAATCTTCCTTTTTATTGTCCTCTTATCATATTTGCAAGTCCCCTTTATAAGGTTTCAATCTATAGCATCACTGCTTGGGACTGGGGCGAACACAAAAAGGGTAGAGCTCAAGTTTGGATTGGCTTTTGAGATTCCTTTGCTATTTTGTCTTTCTTTCTTTAGCATTATTCTTTATTTATTGTTCTTTTGCTTCATAGTTGCAATCAACCTCTAGGCCTTCAACCCCTCTTCTCATGAGAGAATGGACCATGACCCATTATCAAAGTTTAGTGCATTGTGATAGGCTCGAGGATGAAAGTGTTGGGTGTGGTGGGAAAACATAATTTTACCCTTGTGAGGCCCCCCCGGTAGTACCCCTATTCCCTGAGATGTGACAACACGGGACTAGGGCATAGATGTCGGCCACCAAGGTGAAACAAGGAAACGAAAATAACTTCTTCATCTAGTGATCCATTATCCAACTTCAACCAATTATCCTCATTCACATTCCTAGTAAATTAAGCAAAACACCTCCTTTGAAAAAATGACTAGCATACCTCATAGTGACATTGGTTTACCATCTCCCATAAATTGAGTTGACTAGATCTGATGAGCTTGGATGATCTGAAAAAGAGGCAATCTGAGGGGGGTTGTTGGGCTGATAAATATGGATATTCTAATCATCATAATGGTCAAGATCATTGTCTTCGTTGTGGACCATGAGACATGATCTTGTATAGTTACCCCTAGGCATGGGAGGGAAACATTCCCTTTATAAAAATACTTCAACATTATAACATATAATTCACCTCTATTTTATAATTTACCCCTTTATACTTTGAAGTTGGCAAATTTATGAACTTTATATATATTATCTCCTTGTAATAACCAAATAAAGAGGTTAATATAAGTCCAACTTATATATTTTACAACCTTAATAATATAATTATTTTAATTTGAAATACTTCTAATACTTCCTTTTTCTT
Organism: Picea mariana; assembly: GCA_032191745.1. Classification (NCBI taxonomy): domain Eukaryota; kingdom Viridiplantae; phylum Streptophyta; class Pinopsida; order Pinales; family Pinaceae; genus Picea; species Picea mariana. Next base: position 2,126 of record JASDQU010421130.1, read on the forward strand.
TTTTTCACTAATCAAACTTTTTTGTTTTCACTTGGATATTTTATGCCAACGATGATTTGAGAAATACAATAATCCAATTAATTCACCCAAGTCACTCTGGAACCTATGGTCGTGTGGCAATGCCTTGTCTCGATCATGGTGGTCTAACCACACTACACCTACTACAACCAAACTATGCCTCTTCACTCAAGGTCTGCCCATAAATTTTCCTTGAGCTACAAAAAGTTAGATACACCAAGTCCTCCTCAACTAAGTTATCCAACAAGTATACTAGACACACATCCAACCATGGCCTCAAACATTCCACAACAATACTACACTTAGCCAAATTACAAATATGCAAGAACATCAACATTCGACACATAGAACATACACACACGTTACACACAACATATTGTTGATATTGTGGTAGTTGCAGAAGGTATTAACCTCCACGTGTAACCTTTGACAAGACTAGAATATTCCGAGAAGCAAGAGAAACCCTAAAACATTGGATAATAACCCTAGGAGACAAGTCATCTCAAGAGAATATTTAATATTGATTTATTAGTCTCCGGAAAGAGAAGTCGACCCAGTCAAGTGAAATACAGTAGTATAAATAGAGGGCACTAGAGCTCATTTTTCACTCTCACTCTCACAACTGCATAAGAACTAGTGGTGCACAAGTCTGGAGAGGGAGTGTAGTGGCAGTTGTTGCAACTAGCATCTTGGTTATGGTTTAGAATTTCTCTTGGCTATGGTTTGGAATTTATGCTTGGTCTTTGGTTATTCTTGTTTGGTGCACTAGCCTTGGAGAAAGGTGTGCTACCTTGGTTGGCTATTGGTTTGCTTCCAAAATTATTTTGTTTGTCAAAGTTAAGGTTCTCGGGGGTGGCCTTTGTGCCTATGGTTGGGTGACAATATTTCCATATTGTCTATGGAAAAACGAGCACATCCCTTTATTTCTATCAGGTTATTGGCCCACACTATCTTCAGATAGTCTAACCACTGGAAGATAGATTGGGAAGTTATTTGTTAAGCTCGTTATGGAACCAGTTACAACTGCAGCTAGGTTTTCTGATTATGCAGCTGCAACAAACCTTAACCCTTATGTTCAGGCACTTATGATGAAGAATTTGACCTAATTCCTTGAGATCCTAGTGCACCCTATCCTAGCGCACCTCTTGGTACTCTCAACTAGCAAAAATGTCTGCTTCGAATTTTTGGTCAAAGTCAAAGTCAAAGTCTGATTGGTCAAAGTCAAAGTTTGATTGGTCAAATTCAAAGGTTGACTTCTATTCAAATTGATTTTGTAGTCAAAGTTGAAATTTTTGAGTTTCTAATCTCTTCTTGCCAAGATGGTATCTAATTTAATATTGGAAGAGACGATGGACGATGCTACAAGACTTCAAAGGTATGCACTTGTATATGTTATCGAAGTTATATCATATGGAAAAACGTGAGTTTGTTTGCAAGAAAAGTATTAGAGACCTTGTCCAAGCTATAATCTTGAATTCGGTGCATTCAGAGGAACAAGCGCACCCTTCAAATCAGTTGAGGCTTTAGGTTCCAGGTTTGATTAAATTGTTAAGCTTCAAATTTGTGTATATCAAGGGTGATAGTTGCTACATTACAAATTGTGAAAGCAATCTTTGAAAGATTATAATATTGCTAAGTGCAATGAATACTTGATTTCATATGAATACTATTAATATAGATGYTTATTGTACTTATTCRCAAGTTGAACTAACATATCCTCTAGATAGATATTTCATGTTTKCTCTTGTTCTTCTTGTTTCGGGAAAGTACCCTTGTGAAATATGTTTGATGARMAATCCTTGCGRAAGCTATCATAGAAGAATTTTATAAGGATGAYGCAACTATCAGATGGRTAGAAATCTGAACAGATAGAAACAAACTTAAAGAGACTCAAAGGAGTCAGACTCGAAGRAAGTCATAAATCAAAAGCAAACCAGAACAGGCTTGTGACACTTTGTAGAAAGCAAAGAGACATGCAACAGACAGAAGCATGGAGACTCTCAGATGGAGGGAGATGATCACAAAATTCCAAAATAAGAGCATGCATATTACTCATTCAGGCATGAAGTTGGGATTAGGAGGGAGATAATTCCCAACGATGTGATCCATTGAAGAATCCATGAATACCACTAAGTATATGTCCATGTTCTTCATTGGAAGTAGTAGCCATGATGAGAAACACATGTTCAGTTTCACTCTAGAAGAAGTCTTCTTCAAAAAGAAGCCTTGAATATCCTTGGTTTTCCATCTACATTTATGTTCCTATGGAAAAAGCTTGGAGCCTTCAAGAAAGAAGGGCATGTAATATGTAGAAGATTCCATGGAATCCAACATTGAAGATAAACATGAGGAAGAACATGAACATTACAAGAAAGAAAGAAAAGTCAGAACAACCAATTGAACCCACTAGAAATAGTCAAGCAGAAGGAATGGAAGGAAGTTGTGATGAAGAACAATGTGTGTGATAAATTGTGAAAAATACTTAAGCATTGATAGATACAAGGCGGGACTCAAGGCTAGAGGGTTCTCCCAGTAGGAGGTAGAAGACTATAATGACAGTTTGTTCTAGTAACCAGATATACCTCTACCTGAGCCATTATATCTCCTGCAGTATCCATGGGTTGGAGTTTACATCAGATGAATGTAAATATTGTTCTTCTCAACAGAGTAATTGAAGAAGAAGCGTATGTAGAGCAACCTCAAGGTTTTGAGGTATACCAGAAAGAAACCCTTGTGTGCAGATGGAAGAAGACCTTGTATGGATTCAAGAAAACTTGGTGTAGAGCCTCTCATGTACAACAGAAGCGTGGTGAAAACTTCCTATGACAGAGGAAGTATATTGAAATGGTTCTTCAGAAGTCCGAGATGATGGATTGCAAATCCATGGAAAACTCTCATGATGACAGATCTGAAGAAGTTGAGAGACTCTGATCTAGTAGACATGTCTTTGTATCGACAATTGATTGGCTCGTTAATGTATTTGGATAATACTCAACCATATATTTTCCTTGTGCGACGTTTGAGTTATGATATACAGTTGCATGGATTTATCGATTCAGATTGGGTAGGGAGTGCATATGACATAAGAAGTGTTACTTGGATATGTTTCAGTTTGAACTTTTCCACGGTGTTATGGGCTAGTAGGAAACATAAGTTTGTTGCACTCAGCACTGCAGAAGCATAGTATATTACAGTTTGTGATGCACACTGCAGAAGCAGAGTATATTACAGTTTGTGATGCGCACTGCAGAAGCAGAGTGTATTACAGTTTGTGATGCTTGTACGGAAGTAGTGTGGCTTCGTAAGTTGGTTTATGGACTGTATGATCAGGTGTTGAATTCGACCACAATATATCGTGATGATCATAGCTATGTGAAGCTTTCAGAGAACCCGATTTTCCATGACAGGTCGAAGCACATTGAGATCAAGAATTATATTCTCTGTGAGAAAGTCTAGAGGGGAGAAGTGGTTCTCCAATATATCTCCACAGACGAGCAGATAACAGAGATTTTGGTAGAGCCTATGTCCAAGATGAAAAGATTGCATACTTAAGGGACAAGTTGGGGCTCATGGAGACGAATTCGTTATTGAAAAAGGAAGAGATTACTCCCAGGTTGGGAGGGAGCACTGATATGTTATTAATTTATGGGCATTCATTTTCCGAGTTCGGAAAATAGTCCAGGTTGGGCAGTCACCTTCTAGTCTGGAAAGTGGCCCAAGATTTCTAACAGACATGCATTTTCTAGTTCGGAAAATGGTCCAGATCGGATAATCATTTTCGTAATGAAAATGGTCTGATAAATTGCCGATGTAACATAGACAACGATTCCCCTTGTGGCCAGTGTGGGGGAATGATCTAGGACAATCATTCTTCTTGGCATTCACTCTAAGTAGTGGTCAAGTAGAATGGATTGCCTCGTCGGGCAGTCATTCTTTCAAACTTCACAGTTGTGAGCATTTTCAAAGAATGGTTCGTTTTGGAGGTTGGTGCGGGACAATCATTTCCATAGGAAATGTGGTGCAAACTCCCACCACCTCCTGGGGCTCGCACGACCTCCTGGTCTAGGATCGTTTACAGGGTGGAGTTGAATCAGCTCTCGGGCTCCTACTGAGCCCTCGAAATATTATGCCAAAGGCCTTAACTCTCTTCCATGCGCACAAAACTCCGTTCACAAGGGTCCTAACACTCCAACGAAGTCTTCCACGTGACCCCAGGCCAAAACTATGGGGCAACCTTCACTTTGCTTGAAGAATTCAGAACTTCAAAAAAATCGGGCTTCGAGAGTTCCAACAACTACAACTCACAATCCTTTCGAATGCCGAACTCACGAACCACCGAACAATGGCGGAGATTAATGATTCACAACCCGCACCGAGATCAATGATCAACTCCCTCTCCGGTCTTCGGGCTTCGGAGCTTCTTGATACTTATCAGGCACTTCCTCCCGAACTCACAAATTTCCAAATTCATGAGAAGAAAGGATCAATGGTCCTCGTTCTAGTGGCAACCAACGTCTACAATTGGTTACAGAACTCTGGGCTTCGGGAGTTCTTCCTAGTCCAACTTACGATACCTCCGAACACTGAATCAGCGGAGGATAGATCCACTCTCCATGTTTCCCTCCCGACCAATGGTCGAGATATACTTCAGCCTTCGGAAGTTTTCGAATCACAAAACTTCTCACCTATGTTCCTCCGGAGTACCAAATCTCCGAACTCCGAGATCTGCTAACACGTGCTCTCCGCACCAACGGTCAGAATTTGTTCTGAACTTCATAAATTCGGGAAGCTTGCACACTTCCACTATGACACTTCAACTCTACCGAATTTCTGGACCTTCAAACTACTCTGGATCTGTGGACATGTGTCCTCACAAATGGATGGTTCAAATCTTCTCCGGTTCCTGAGACTTCACAAAACTTGTCTCCTTTGCACAAAACACACAAAAACCTCAGAATGCGTGAAGTCTAAAGGACTTCAGGGGTTAACACATGCGCTACTCTCCTAGATCTCACAACTAGGAAAGGTATGCTCCTCCTCGGGCGGATCTCGTCCACTCAAACCTCAAAAATGAAAGGATTCTTCCATTCAAGGACTTCTAGTCGCTCTCCCTCCTGAGCTTTATCACTCAATTGATTTGGATCTCTTGTGCACGCCTTGCGCCTCTCTGAAACTTGACACTTGAATATTTTTAAGAAATCTTCTCACGCACTCCTTACGCTCGTCTCCATTCAAGACTCTTAAACACTTGACTAAGTGTTGGCCCTATGCACATCTTGCAAGGGTCTTGTCGAGCTTTTATACTCCACTGAGTATACGTGCACTCCTTGCACTCGCTCTACACAAATTCAGACTATCTCTCCTGATCTTTCAGACCTATAGATGGTTCAGCCTCTGCGCACCTTGCGTTGACTCTGTGCACACTTGCACTATTTCTCCTGAGCTTGTAATTTGCTTTGAACGTCAAAGGGTCTTGGCCCTTTCTTCCACCAAATGATTTCTTGTGCCCTCTTGGCAACCTACACTCTTCCTCCAGAGATTTACCAACACTTCAGCAGTGTGTTGGATTCGTGCACTCCTTGCACTCAGTTCTCCTTGAGTCTTGAACCTTAAAGGCTCACATGCGCACTCCTTGTATTGGTTCTCAGAGTGTTCAGTAACTTTGATCTGTACTCCTTGCACTATCCCTTCTGAGCTTGAGAACGATCTTGGTGTGACCACCTGGCACACTTCTCACAGAACTCCTGAACGGATTCTTGTGCACTCCTTGCACAGGTCTTTTATAGTTTTCTAACAATTATAAGGTGCACTCCTTTCACTGTCGTGAGAGTCCAGAAACACTCAGAAAACTACAAATAGGGAATTCTCTCAGTTCCTGCAAAGGAAAAAACTTAAACATCCATAGAATTCACAAATATGCACATAAAACATTCAGAAACCAACATATTCATTCATTCACAAAGAAAATACACACAAAGACTCATATGCAGGGAATTTTGATCTTTGTATTAATCTGAATTCTTTTTACAATGTGTACAGAACTTGACTGCAACAGAGTCTTAGCTCCTCTCAACTATTATCCACAATAACTCTCTTCAGCAAATTTACTAACTCCCTACTGGGCATACATTACATTGATTTATACATGAGGGGGCTTCTCGAGCCTTCCCTCTAGATCATTCTAGTGTTATCACGTCTAATTAAATGCCTCTCTATCACTAAGCCACTATAGTAAATATTCATTTACATATTCAGATATGAGACGATGCTCAGGATCTGTACAACTACAACCCATTAAAGGCAACTTTACACTCAGCCTCTAAAAATACAGTGGCTCGGCTTTCCTTGAGCCTTCTCAAACTTTAATTACATTAAATTTCATTAAATTTGCGATTTGAACTCAAAATTGAGAAAGTTGGCGCTTCTCTCTTTGGGACCCGCTCCCTCCTAGTGCGTTGTTGTGTTGGTTGTTGACACGTTGATGAGTTGGAGCGATGTTCTTGCATCATCCTCCCATGCTGACAAAAATCATGAGCTCTTGTTCATGGCTCCTCTGTTGTTGTTATTTAGATCCTCCTGTGTCCCAAACTTTAGCTCTGAGTTGTCCACCTACTCTTCTGCTTTGCTTCTCTTATTGTTGTTGTCTTGTTGTTGTTATCAGACTAATCGGTAGGTGCGGACACTAACAGATCTCCCTAGATCCACCTGGATCTAGAACAAAACAAGACAGGACACGACTCTTTCCCTAAGTTGTAATCATTGAATCTACTAATAGGAAGGAATAAGTGGCATACCTTTATATCGCTTCCTTAGGTCTCTGTTGTTCCCACTTCACTCCGGAGCTCTCGTGAAGTCAAATCCAAGACAACACAAACCAACCAAAGTGAAGATAGAAAAGTATATTCAACGTCAACTTATGCATATGATCAAGGAATTACACAATAAAGTAAGAGTGACTTCATGGGAAAGGGACATGTCGTTGTATCATATTAATTGAAAGTAGAAGATACAACCTAATTTCCTTGATGTCACAAGATTCCTTTCAGTGACCCTTGGTTCCAACACACACAATTGCTCTGTACTTGCATGAAAAATATCCAATTCCTCTTGATAGGCCAAATAGAGTCTTCAAGTTTTTGTCCAAGCAGGGTTCTTCACACAATTCTTTCACCAATTCTTCATTCAATCTTGCTTAACCTTTTCCATGAGAAACCTTTCAATATATAGGAGAAGGAGAGATGGTTACATGGATGAGGATGATCCCATCAAATTTGAGAAGTCAGTAGAATGACAACCATGCGAATGCCAACTCATTTTCTAGAAGATTCCCTTCAAGAACCCTCGAGACCTCTTCTCCTTTCCAAGCTTAAAAACAGGTTCACACCCTGTGTATAGAGCAGACTGCGAGAAGTTCGCACCCTAAGTGTGGGTGACCTACGAGAATGAGGGATTCTTGCACCCTAGGCCATAGGCAGCTTGCGAACTCATCTTAAAAATATGTTTTTGGAAGGAGACAAGAGCCACTTTTCTCAAGCAAAAAGTCCTTGTTGGGAGCATGAATACATCACTGTTAAGACATCACCAAAATGACCAAAATCATGTGTAACAGCTGCTGCTGCATGCTCTCCTATGGTCAGCCTCCATCTGTTGTTGATTGTCTTCTTTGTTGATTCCAATATCAACCTTCTCATCTCCTCTATCTCCCTATCCATCTGGTCTATTGGCTGGTTTCTCTCTTGCAATCTACTCTGTTGCATCTCCTTGTCTTCATCAATCTCCAACTTGACCTATTGGATGAGCCTACTCTGGGTTATTACTATTTCTCCCAGGGATTACAATTCTTCACACAAATCAACAAAATCCATGTTGTTTGCTCTCTCTCCTGTTGTAGGCTCCAATTCTACAATTGTCTTTCATTCATCTCCGTTGCTGCAATTTATGAGCAATTCCATT
>JASDQU010421131.1:0-10151 GCA_032191745.1 Picea mariana
GGTTGCCTTCTTTCCCTCACTGATCTCCTCAATACTGGGGTATGAGGTTCTTCTTCTTCTGCTTCATCTTCTTCAGATGATTCAGATTTTGCATCATCCAACTCAAACTCTATTTTCTTAGGTTCTTCTGGCCCTGGTAGGAATTCCTGTTTGGAAACATCTTTTACCTCTATAAAAACAACATCTTGACTGTAAACAATCTTCTTAGTTTCTAGGTTCCAAAGCTTATAACCTTTCACACCATCTTTATAACCAATAAAGATACACTTTTCAACTTTTTTATCCAGATTACTCCTATTTTCCTTTGGAACATGTACATAAGCATCACGACCAAACACTCTAAGATGTTCAAGAGAGGGTTTATTTCCAGTCCATACCTTGTGTGGAGTTTTATCATCCAACGTTGATGAGGGTGATCGATTGACTAGGTAACATGTTGTACCCACTGCCTCTACCCATAATTCGTGTCCTAACTCGACACCGCTGAGCATGCTCCTTGATTTTTCCATCAGTGTCCTGTTCATCCTTTCTGCAACTCCATTCTGCTAAGGTGTGTATGCAGTAGTCTTCTGCCTTGCTATACCGCACTTGTTACATAATTCTTCGAATTCATTTCCACAGAATTATCCATCATTATCTGCCCTCATTACATTTATTTTCTTCTCTATCTGATTTTCTACTAGAGCCTTAAACTCCTTAAATTTATCAAATACCTCAGATTTCTTTCTAAGAAAATAAATCCATGTGTTCCTTGAGAAATCATCTATGAATGAAACATAATACACAAATTTACCTAGTCATGGAACACACACAGGTCCAAACACATCACTGTGTATCAACTCTAAGATCCCCTTTGCTCTTGTAGCACCAGATAGAAATCTTACTCGATTCTGTTTTCCATATATGCAATGTTCACAGAAATCAAAATCCATAGTGCAATTAGACATACCTTCAACCATACCTTTACCGTGTAGTGTTCGGAGGCCCTTTTCTCCAATATGCACCAATCTTTGATGCCACAACATGGTCTTCTTTCTAGGGAACATATTGGTCTTGCCTTATTTATTTGTCTGCTCAGAGACAACAAAACTGTTACACCCATTAGTATAAGTGATTCCCAACAAATTGTACAGAGTTCCACTCTGAACTCCCCTCATCAACACCATTGCTCCTCGTACCATCTTGCAAGTGCCCTTTCCCAATACAGTATCCACTCCTGCATCATCCAACTTGCTTACAGATATTAGGCTCCTAGCTAGTTTTGGAATGTGCCGAACCCCAGGGAGAGTTCTAATCCTTCCATCTTCTAGCAGCAACTTAACCCTTCCACGTCCCAAGATTTTGGCTGTCGAGTCATGTCCTAGGAATACATCACCACCATCATAGTTTTCATATTCACAAAACCACTCCCTGTGAGGAGTCATATGGTATGACGCACCTGAGTCGATCAGCCATACATCATGGTTTGCATGTGTACTTGTAGATGCCAGGTAAACATTACCTCCTCCTTCAATGGAGGTTTTCGCCTCTGTGGAAGAGGTACTATCAGATACCTTTGGTTTATCAACCTTCTTTGACTTGCAATCTTTCTTATAATGCCTTGTTTTACCACACTTCCAACATTTCCTCAAAGATTTTTCTGTAGATTTAGATTTCCCCCTCGAAGACTTACCAAGATTCTTGTCTTGAGTACGACCTCTTACAAATAAAGCATCTGTGCTATGACCATCCATGCTTTTCTGCCTCATCTCTTCAGATAACAAGGATGCAACTACATCTTCATACTTCGTTGTAGATTGAGTGGTACTACCAATTGCTACAACCAGATTATCCCAAGAGTCTGGAAAAGAACATAACAAAGTAATACACTTATCTTTTTCTGCAATTGTAATATTAACAGAGACAAGTTGACTTACCAGAGTATTAAAGACATTTAGATGTTCTGTCACAGAATCTCCATCTTCCATCCTAAGATGATACAACTTCTTTTGAAGAAACAACTTGTTTACTAGGGACTTTGATTGATACAAATTCCCTAACTTATCCCATAGTTCCTTGGCTGTAGATTCTCCCGAGACATTCAACCACACCGAATCTGCCAAGCAAAGTCGAATAATACTCCTTGTTCTTCTGTCCAACTTCTCCTACTCTCCCTTCGACATACCAGTTGGTGGTGTACTAGTAGTTTGTGTACTAGTAGGTTGTGTACCAGTCGTTTGTGTGCCAGTAGGCTGTGTACCAGGATCCACAACGATCCATTGTTCTTTGTCTACAAGAAGGTCCTCCATCTCGAGCTTCCATAACTCAAATTTTTTACCGTTGAACTTCTCTATCTTGATTCTAGAAGAGCTCACCATTCCTCTTTTTACACTCGAATAATCACTGCAAAAGCTCCCACTAAACCCAGGTTTATCATAGACCCAAGATAAACTTGATCTATCAAGACCGAGCCAAATCCTCAGCGACAAAGGCATCCCTCTAAAGCCAAAAACGAGCTCTGATACCACATGTAAGTTTTAAACCTATGAATTAAAGCAATGCATATAGATTCTTAAGCAAAACAGAAATTAATCAATGGCTCATACACATAATACACAAAGATTTACAACGGAAACCTTTAACCGGGAGAAAACCAACCTTCCTTGGTGTCACACCTTTGAGCTCTTTATTATATTAATTTCACCATTCACCATACAATATATAAAATGTTTTAGGTATTCCGTAGCTACCAAAACCCTAATCCCTTAATCCAAGATTAATTTAGAAAACTGCTAAAAATAACAAAATCCGCTAAAAATAGTAAAAACCGTTAAAAAAAACAATTCGGGGCGTTGCCTCGGAGACGAACGAAGTATTATCAGACGCAGTTGTCGAATCTGATGCGCCCACACACACACATGCAAAGAATATAGCACATACCTAACAAGATGCACAGTCTCTTAGGGAAAAACATTTTCTACTCTAAGGCTTAAGTAACCCGATTAAGTTAGAATCCTTGTACATATTTTCTATTGTGCAAAGAGGTAACCACTGAGTCATTGGCTCAGCAGAAGCTGACGTTGCCAGAGAAATTCCCAGTCATAGGTATCAAGATAATGCTTAAACTGGCATTGTAAACTATTTCATGGAATAAAAATGATTTCCAATTTAATGCCTATTTAAGAGAGTGGAAATAACACTTAAAGCAAATTGATACCTTGAATCTCATAAACACATATTTTCATCTTCAATGTGTATCACTACCTCACACTCAACTGCAAGTAGACAACTTACATGAATCTAATCATTTTCTCTCTTAAGTCTTGTTACTGCAATATATGTATTTCATATGATCTTTTTAACTAATTGATTACCTTGCATTCAATTCCCGGTAACCATAAGCAAATACTCCAATAATTGGATCATTTATGCTCCTTGAGGCCATGCTCTTCCATCAATTCAACTATCTATTTTTTCTAACACAATATTTTTAACCAACCGATTGCCTAATTCTCATTCCCCATATTCTCTTGTGCTACTCCTTTCATTGTTCTATTCCGTCCAAATTAATACCCAACCGACTACTTCCCTTATCAAATCAAAACCATTTTGTTTCTTGTCAAGTTCAATTGATAATATCAATTCAAAAAAAGGAGTGGTTTTGGAAAATAAATAGTTTGTGAATCTACTACAAGGTCCAACATAAATTTTTGGGAGGTAAGAATTAATAAAATAACGATATTACACTTATTTACTGATGCATGTCATGCGCTAGTGCCACATTGAGCATGCTACTGTTCAATGATAAGAGGAGAATGGTCGAGAAAACACCCCTTCTCACTAACAACCATTTTCAGTAGTCTCCAATATCAAAGATGTCATCTACCTTGTTTATTGAATGAAGCGTGTCCGAGAGAAATATTATCATATTCCCAAACACTACATCATCCTTTCCAACATTTCTTTGAAAATTTTCCATAATCAGGCAAATAATTCTCCCTTCTTGGAACTTGTTTCTTGATGTGTTTCAATGATGTACCCACCAGGTACAATAACCCAAATGGTATCCTTAAACATCTAAAGGCTACACTTAAGCCTCCTAGAAAGAGTCTCTAAACCCTTCACTGAACCTATTAAATTCATAAACTGTCTTGAACGCAGGTTTAAAACACTTGAATGATTATGTTTTCTGAGTTTCTTTGGCTTACAATTTGTTCATTGGTGTGTCATTAGGCGTCTTTTCATATCCACTTTCATATTCTATCCTTCATTCTTTGACTAAGACTATAGACACCTTCATTCCAACCACAATATAATCATAAGACTAAGTTATAAAACCTTAATCTATTCTTTGTTTAAACACATTCGGGTTTCATATAAAACTAAAACAAACCTTACACAGGGTTAAGCCCCTTGTCCTCAACGCATTCCACCATATGACTCTAGTCTTTGAACCACATGCTAAGTTCTTTAAACAATACAATCACTGGATTTCAAATAAGTCAAAACAAAAGTTTAGAACTGCGTCGGTTCCTCCCTAACTTGTAACTTCTGCGCATGTATCATCATTGACATTGATACGAGCCATCCGATCGTGGATCGGATTTCAAACGTGCAAACTAAACTCGGATTGAATTGAACTTTCGGTCTCGAACCTTTGCACTAATCATCGATCAAGTCTTCACGTCGATCACGATTGTCATCGTAAATCTAACCCTTGCCAACGATCAATGGTTCCAATTCGATCATTCCTCCTTTGACTTCGTCGGGGTTTGTCGGGGTTTGACTCCTTTGAATCAACGGTTGTTACAAACTCTAGATTACATTCAACGGTACTTGTAACTCTTCATTGGTTCATTTGTTATTCACTGGTTATGTTGCAATATCGCCAATATATTGATTCAATTAGTATCATTGACCATTTCACTGGTCAATGATCACGAATATAGCCTTGATGTCCTTCTCTGAACATCGTTTTAATACCACAGAGAAATTGTTTTTCACCCATGCCATCGATTTATAAATTCCCACACCTTTAGAAGGTATTCCGACCCTTCTATTACCTTAATATCTTCTGGATCAACATCCAATATTGGAGTTAAACATTACTAATTCAAGAGTTCAATACATTCAATAACAACTAAACGCATAAAATCATGAATACACAGTATTATGACGACATTTTTCTTTTCATTAACAAAATTGTACATAAATAACTTACTCAGACATTGGTCTCTTTCCCTTGGCTTGATTCACATTCATTTGGCCTCTCTTAATGCCTTTGAGACTTACCACTTTTGTACAAAAGGATTCTGTAACCATTTCTGGTTCAGATCCATAATATTCTCAACCATATCCTAAAGATCCTCAAGATCCATAAATATTCAACCAATCCTAATCTAAGATTTACAATCCCTATGAGATCTAAAATATCCTAAGATCTCTCAATCCTCATCCTATCATGTTCTCACATATTCGAGAACAATTTACATCTTAATTCTCACACACATTATATTTTCAAATTGATGAAAACATATGAAAACACATTAAATCATGCTTATGGAACCTAAATAAAAGACTCCTTAGATTGACCAAATATACAATGAGTTGTGGAGCAGGATGCTCCTGCATCAGACTCCCAAAGTTGAAAACATTCATGATCTCCTGATCACGTGTTTCACATGCTGATGAAACCCTCCAGGGTCCCAAAATTTATGCTATAATGCTCCATTGTCTTTGCCTTAACAATTCTTCATCTTCAATCCAATCTCACAATCGGCTGTTTGCTTCACTTTTCTTGCAAAACAACATCAAATTCCACAAATTATCTATCTCATTATCCAATCTGTCTCCTTGTAGACATCTACTTTCCATCTGTGACTGGACCTGTTCTTTCACAAGAACACCATAAGTCTCATTCAACCATATTTCCATCAACTCAATAATGCCTTGATGCATAAGTTGTCTTTTCCTTTGTTTGCCTTCAATAGAATAACTATTGCCTTCTTCAAACTTTCCAATTCTGTCTTCAACTGCCACATTGTCTTCCAAGACAATTTCTTTCTCTGCATTATTATCACTACTTACTTGCAACTGAACTTATTTATATGTAAGATTCATTAGGCTGTCACCTTCCCTCAGTTTACCAGACATCTTCCAAAAGATTCTCAAGGTATATAAATACCTTCTCCACTGCTCCACAACAGATTTGTTGTTGTCTTCCTCAAGACCTTCACATCTGATTTCCCTTATCTCAGCTTCATCAAATTGTCTGAGATCTTCTCTCTGCTGTAATTTTGCACATTCATCTTCAAGTTGCTGGTTTTTCTCTTCAACCTCCCATACATCCTTAATACCTCTATAGATATCTTCCTCTCCACAATTTATTGGCTGCTCCTGGACTTCAGTTTTACTTTCAAGAAGTAATTCATACTCTGGCTCTCTGATCGCAGTAACATACTCATCCTCACTTCTCTTTATACTAGAAAACATAACATGGGATTGTAAACTAGTATACATTTCGGTCTCAACTAAAGATTGAGACATTTCTTCATCACTGTCTGCAATCATACTCTCATACTCAAGTTTCTTCAGCAAACGTTCCAACAACTCGTTCTGTTCTTGATCTCTCTCAAGTATTTCACCATGAGGCTGATCATGGTCTTCAACATGTCTTCCTTCTCTTTTGACAACCTTCAGTGGTTGTCCTTGATCTTCTCTGTGACTAGCTCCAGTAGTCAATTTTTCCCTGTTTATTTCTATGACAAGCTTCTCTTTGTCATGAGACAAATCTGTCTCACCTCCTTCCTCATCACACTCTTCATTTCTGTCCTTCTGTAAGCCATATTCAAGAGCGATCTTTGCCTTGTCTATTGCATTAACATTCTCCTGAAAATGTTCTTCATCAATTACATTAATCAAATTCACTGGCTTACCTCTCTGAGACAATATTTCTTCATTCTTTATCAGAATAATATTCTGATCTTCCCTCTTCATGACAGCTTCAGATAACTATCCTAAAAATTCCTTTTGTCCATCTATGAAAGCCAAATCCTCCCTGTTCTCATCAATAACAGGTTCCTTAACATAAGACACATTTGTCTCATCTTCTCTAAGGACAGATTCTCCATATTGAGCTTTTCCTTCATTAAGTAATGAATCTATGAGCTCCTTCTGCTACAATAATTCCAAGCCTTCCTCATCTGAGAGGTATTCTTCATCATATATGGGCTCACAATCTTCATCAATTTCTATGATACCTGCAAAAGATTGTCCATCTAAACCTGCATGCTTACACCAATCATTAGAAACATTACACATGAAACATTCATTAGGCTTCTCATCTTCCTCTAAATATGAATTTCTTCTTTCTGATATCAGATTTTCTTTACTGTCTTTACAAAATAGCTTCTCCTTATCACAATCTGCATTCACAAATAAATCACCAGACTAAAAGATATAAGACCTTATAAATCCATTTGATGCTTTGAGCATCAATTCTTCATCCCTTGTGGTAAGCATTGTATCTGAATGCTTCTTCCTCCTGTTCTTGCTTTGACTGTCTGCATGAGTCACTATTTTCAGGTTCTTTTCTTCATCAAAGTTCTGCATCTTCCTTTCAATCACTACTTTACGTTGATTATCTGCTTGAGATAATAATGTTTCATTCTTTCTGTTGACCAAGTGTTGTCCATGTCTTTCCTTCATGCTTTCAGAAAGCATGTATTCATCTTCCTTAACCTGCATAACAATTTGCAATAATTGTTCTTCATTTGCTTCTTTGGCAACATGCGTATGAGCTCCACCTGCTAAGTCTGCAACCACACACCATAAGTCAGAATAAAAAACATCATCAGGCCTTTCAACCTCCTCTGTCAACATATCTTCATTATGCTGATCTGAACTCTCCAAAGAGCTCATGAGACTTCCTGCAAGTCTCTCTTCCTCCTCTTTCTCCAAGCAATATGTAAGATCCACAATAGATCTTCTCTCAATATCATCCTCTCTAAGGATGTCACCTTGCTCTAGTTCACATATGCATCCCTTATCTTCATACTCAGTTGTTCTGAGTGCTTCTCTTAGCTTATCCTTAAGCCTGTTCTTACACTTAACCTGCAATATATGGCATTTCACTTTCTTTGGAAAAATCCACCCATACCTTTGATCTTCCTCACCTTTCTGTAGCAACTGTTCCATCACCTCTAGTTGTACTTCTATTTCAGCGAGTCTCTTATCAAGTCTATCTTGACTTGACTTTTTATGGTGTCCTTTTGAACCTTCACTATGATCCTCAGTAATCATAGTCTTTCTTCTTTCATGAGCTTCTCCTTGATCATTCTGAACTGCATCCAATCCATTTCCACAAGCTGACTCTATCAACTTGTCTTCAAATACCATACTAATCTTTTCCATGTCTAGTCTTCCACTGGTATTCCTATTGATTCCCTTCACTGGAACCTTCTCTTGAGCCTCTTCTGCTCCTCTGGCTTCTGCAATTCCTCCTTCTCTGAGAACATTCAATTTGTCCTCCATGTTCCAATATTCAGCTAGAAACTTTTAGGTTCTTTCCATAATCCCCCTTTTGCTGCTACCTATCATCAACAATCTCTTTCACAATTTAGTTGAAAACAAATGAAAGACCAATTACCTGTCAGATTTCATAATCTGATTTCTCAAGAACTTTGAAGTTCTTTGCTTCCAACCTCTGCAACTTGTTATGAACATAAATATACATATAAATAGATATTCAGAACATAATAATTAATTAATAAATAATAACTATTAATAATGAAAGGACATGTCTCAAGTGACATGACTATTGGTTAAGGGCACCCCTGCGTGGGTATATAAGCAAGCCCTCATTCTCATTTGTAATCATCTTATCTATTCATATATTATTTACAGTCCTACATGGATTACTTTGTTATATTCCAAGTATTTTGGATAATTCTTTTGTGAGTGAACTTTGTTCGTCTCATTTGGTATCAGAGAAAGTCTGATCTCGACCCTTGGTTGCTAGACCTTTGGTCAAATTTCATTGCTCTTGGCAACAAAACTATTGTAATTTTTTCAAGAGTTTCTCTAATTCTAGTGTTTGAACACCATATGGCCTTTGGCCTTTACAATCCGTAAAATATAATAATAATAATAATAATAATAATAATAATAATCCGCTACAAATTGAAGAGAAATCAGAATAGACAACATTATTTCGCTGCACATTTGGTGAAAACATTGCTGCAATAAAATTCCAGCTCACGTAAGAAGAATACTAATATATATATATATATATATTAAAAGAAGAAAAAAAAAGAGTTATTCCGCTGTCAAAACCACTGAATTATAAATTTGTACCGTTTTGTACCGCTACTAGTCTGTATAGTTCAACTAATTTCGTACAGTCTGAATTTCGCCATCAATTGAATCCTTTGTACCTCCACCATACATCACTCAATTATTCAGTCACCATGCCATACACAATTATACCATTCACTGTCCTTACCAGAGGCCATCCGTACACTGCCAATGTCACTCCCATACAACCGCATCCAAACACTGCATTCCGTACAACTGTTGAATTAATAAAGCATTGATTGCACTCAACCAAGTTATTAACCGTTTCCATATATTGTCACCACTGTTCATAAGGGAGATATTGCAAGGGAAATCGAAAGACTTCCGCCATCACTATGGAAGTAACTAGGATATCGTGCTTAGGAAATTGTTAAAATTGCAAGGAACCTTCACTGCATCGACCACCATCAAACTAGTATTTCTATGCAATCGAGAAATATTAACTATTGTAGATTATTCATAGTCGTGTGAGAGATATTGGGGTTGTGAATATTCTAAAATCCAAGGGTTACGACCCGTGTGAATGACAACACATTATGTTAATACATAGTTAATCAAAGGATTACGAGGTTACAACTATTAGGTATTAATTCAAAAGGGAAACGTACACAAGGGGATAATAAGGGGAAGTCGTAATATTATATGACAAGGAACAATAAGTATAAGCAAAATTAAAAAAATAAGGTTTATTTTAAAATTTAGTCATTCAAATCAACGGATTATAAAAGGGAAGTTTAAAGTATTATAAAGTGAGGATAAAAAGTATAAGGTGTTATAACTCTTTTAATATTAAGAGGGAAAAAAAAATTACTTTTCAT